>JAVXUP010003329.1:0-74527 GCA_033070095.1 Escallonia herrerae | reverse complement strand
CCCATCATTTCACACAATATTACATCCGTGCCACTCCTATTAAAAACCTCACAAAAAGCCGCTCTCTTCCCTCTCTTCTCCATCCCTCCGACGACACAACCACCGACATCTCGAACGAACGCCAACACTCCACCAGTGACTAAGACCACCTTGCCGTCGTCGCTAACAGTTAGAAGAGAGAGGTGATCAGTTTACCAATTCTCTCTATGTACCTTCACTTACATACGTTTGATTCAGAATCCATGTTTTGCCAAACTCAGTTACATACCTTTAATTTCTGCGAAGAAGCATCTGGTTGGAGCTTCTTCAATGAGAAGTACAGCAGTGAAATTAAAGAGATATCATTGTAGTGAAACGCCCGGTATTACATTTACCACCTTCCCCTCTGAAAATTAGAATGATATGGCTCTTGTTTGTTTTTGCTGAACGCGGAGGATTATTTTGTGGAGAGCTTGTTATGATTTGGGTTCTTTAGTACACTTGATATAGTCCAATAAAAATTGTTGTCCATGTTGTAATTGATGTACGGTGAAAGTTTGTTGCATTGTGTATTATATTTCTGGGTAACCAAACAGAGTACGGCTTTCTGGACGAGGAAATGGATTGACAGTTCATTACTTTGTTGGTTTTCTTCTTTTGACCATTGCCAATTTCATAATTCCTATTCGTGCCTTGTCTCAGCTTGAATGTTTGTGTTCAGAGTATATGAAAGTTTACCCATTCTTCTTTTTGGAAACATCAGAATTACATGATTTCCCTTACATTTTGTAGATGTATTTTGTGTGCGCTGCAATTTGTATTTGTGGGGGGTTCATGTAGATGATTTTTTTTTAGTATGGCTTTAATTTAATTCAACCTGAAGAATCTAGTGGTTCAACAAGGCTTTGCTTTTCCTTATGATTCATTATTTAAAAATGAAATGGTCAAACTTAGAATCATGTAGCACATGCAACCACCAGTTTATGCTTTTCCATTTATTTGAAAAAAAGAAGTTAGTGTTTTGTATACTTGCAATTTCTGTATTGAATTTCATAATTTTCCACTTTACTGTGGACCAAATAATATATGTTCTTTTAAAGACGTTGGAAATTCATTAAAACTTAGTGACTGCAATAATTGATGTGTAAATAAATTTACGAGGATGCATCGCGTAGGTCTTAAAATTTAGACAGCCTTTGTAGCATTTTGCCACTTTGAGTTCCTAAGGATGCATAACCTCTTACATATCAGCCTTTATAAATGACTTGTTCCATGAATCTGCCAATCCCCGGAAGAGGGTTTGAAGCTTCTGCTTTAGTAGTCGATAGAAGTTTGTCGCATTTTGTATTGTCTTTTGTGATTCCTGCAATGTATATGAGGTAGAGGAAAAGTTGCAACACCTTTTCAATAAATAAAACAGTTGATCTCAACCAAAACACTACTAGAAGATGAAATAACTCTAAGTTTCATATTGAAGTACTAAAAATCATTCCGAGATAATATTGGGCTCGGAGCTCAAGACAGCTTAAAATAGACACTGTTATATCCTCGTTTGGATAGCTCTGTTGTAATTAGAAAACCACTAGCAAAATCCAGAATGAGGTCAGTGAGAGTGACCTTCTACCTGATGAACTTACAATTGAAAGTGATAGGAATGCTGGAAATGAAATGACTTTGTTTGGTTGGCTTTCCCTTTGGCTTTTCCCACTTGTCTAATCCTTATCTTGCATAACATCATAAAGGAATGCTGCATGATGTTTTGTATCAAAGTACCTTTTTATCGCATAAAAAGAACTGATTTCCTTGAGGTATTAATTCTCGTACATTCTATCTATTTGTTTCTTTGTGTATTTGCATTTATACAGGACTTCTCACCCAAATTATATTCAGCTTTGCTGACACTTTTTTCGTTAAAGAAGCAGGAGAAAATATCATGGCATATCTTATTTGGGTAAGCTCTTATATCTTTCCTAAGTTTTGTGGTATTCTACCTTTCGATGGTAACATTTGCATTTAAGATCCAACTGTTTCTAATTTATGGTGGATGTGAGGAAAACACAAATAAGAAAATTTATAGATAAAGCTCTTATGGACTATATTTTCTTAGCATTTTAAGTTTCCCCTCCATATGGTAATTGGATTAAGGAGCATGTTTGTTTTTCTAAGAAAGCTGTCCTGATAAGTTGCTGGTTTCTTTGCAGCACATCTATTGAGATTCCTAAAGAACTTTGTGAGCTTAAAGGCATTGGCAAGTAAGTGTAAGTATACATTAAACCAAGATTGCTTGACCGACATATTTCTAACCATATGGTGTCTTTCTTCAGAGTAATGATAAGCAAATACGATCGGTAATTGGAAACAATTGAGGCTACTATCAAGGAGTACTATTAGCCGGATAGGAATACCAAAAGTAGCAATGACAGTAATGATTCTGCAAAAGGTCAAGAGGCGAGGTTAGGACTTCAAATACGGGTTTACAAGACGATGATTTCATGCTCAATGGAAGTACTGGTCGCTTAAAGAAACCTGTTATGAGCTAGCAAAACAATAGTGCGGATGTTATTGATTGCAGTGAGCCAGATTACAATGACTATCTAGATTTTGTCGAATTCATGTATTAATGTGGAGCTTAACACCTCACATTTTCTGAGGTTGATTGCGGTTATCATCTTGATTTTTGCCAAGAACAGCGCTCATGATGTAAATCCTAAATATATTTAGGTACTTACCATTACCTGGTAATTTATCATCCCATTTTACGGTTAGGGAACTGAAAAAGTCGGTGGTTCTGATAATATAACAGAAGATAAAAAGGCCTACTGTTGTAAAAGCTATCCGAACTCACTAATTCGAAAAAAGAGCTGCTCCCCACCCCACTCTAGCATGCTTTTGAGTTTTTTGTTTTCTTCAGTTCGATTTGGGAATATCTATTTGGATTGTCAGTAAGGCATTAGAAAAAAATGGTCATGGTAAATGATTTCATGTTTCGTTCCAATTATTGTTAACATTAAAGATTCATTAGATACTCTTAATTTATGCATGCTAAGTAGATTCACTTTCATATACTCACAAAATTTTAAGCTCATTATAATTTGCAGAGTGTTGTTTGCTCTTCATTAGTATAATTAACGGTCTGCAAAATCAAATCTTAAATTCTTGTTCTTTTTTACTTTTAACAGTAGTGAATTTTCTCTTCATTAGTATAATTAACGGATTTGAAAGTCAAAATATGATTCTGCTGCTTATGCATAATTAACTTGGGCTGCCAAAATGGCTGCTGAATTTGGGCACTGGGGTTCCTTCAGTTATCTGCAGAAAGGTTGATGCTCCAGATCCCGTGGTTGCTAATCTCGTACATACTTTGCAATGTTGCTAACGCGGCAGAATGCATAAAATATGCAGTGGAAAATGCGAGATTAAGACGCTTATAACTTGGCAGTTAAGGATTACAGAGTATTTATTTTAGGTTGCAGATCGGAGGTGATGTTTTTTTTCTTCCTTTTTGTGAGCACAACCATGGATGTACTTCTCTCTATCCTCCTCCTGGTTAATATTGCACCTTTACCTCTAAGACCTGTTCTGACATATATGATTGGTTAATCTTTGATGCAGGAGCGTCTTGCTTCTGTTGTTGCTGCTACTCGACTCAATACGAGCCCTCTGATTGAAGTGCTTAGATGAGCATTCTCAAAATCATGCCGACTGCCGGTCTCTATTATCAAATGATAGTTGCATTTAGTAGCACCAGCACTTCTTGCATGGAAGGAATAAAAGCCCAAATTGGACGAGAATATGGTCATTAGAAAAGTGTGTCCGAGATTCACAGCTATGTTAGAAAAGTTTTTTTTTCCCCTGGTAGATGGGTGGATTTGGATTTCTGTGGGCAATTCTTGCAAAATAATTTAAATGTGTAGGCTTCTTTGCAATGCAATATTTATAAGTACATCATTGAACGACTTTAAATATATATTAATATATGCCTGAACTTGTGCAGTTTCAGGTTTGGTGGTTAAGCATTTTCCTTTTTGTTCTTTAATTCATATTTTCATGAAATTGTTTTATCATTTATCAAAAAATATCATAGAAGACAGTCACGCGCGTAGCGTGTGGGCATCTTAATACACGGAATATATACAAGCACGATTACCTTGAATAGCATTCTAGAATTTCATAATTGCTCCAAGAAGTTGACGATGAAGTAGACTAGCAGGCTATTTTATGTGTTGCCTCCGGTCGTCTAACTTGTCTTTAGTTAGTGACTTCATTAATGCACTACATAATTGACCTATAACTGACCTAAGGATCATCGCACCGGCGTGGTGAGCAAACCAAGTCTTAGAATTGGACACATATACTTGATTTAAAAGAAATTTGACAAACTATTATTATCATTCAGCCGGCAGATAGAAAATATTTCAATCAACCGAAAGTTGTTAAAACTTTAGATCAATAATCTCAATCAAGCAAAACAAAATTTAATGGTTCCCTAATATTTCAAAAGCAAATTAATTTGTTTTCACGATCAGATTGTTTCGATGACCCTAAACATCCACCCATGGTAAAAAATGTGAACACTTTTATTTGACTAAAAAATTTAGGCTATGTTTGAAAATCATTTGGTTTTTAATTTTTCTCAAGTTTTGTAAACTGGAGAAAAGAAAGTGTTTGACACATGATTTTCATTTTTTTCTTCTTTAGTTTTGAAAATCAGTTTTTAAAACAGGACTGTTTTTTAAAACTCTCATTTAGGAGTTTTCGGTTTTGCTTTTTATTTTGAGACCACCACCACCTTCCTACCGCTGGCAGCCACCGCTCACCGTCGCTGGCCACTGCCACCTCAAACCACCACCAAAGAAAAAACTCAAAATAAAAACTAAGTAATCAAACACAAAAAAAAAATTTAAAATAAAAATTGAGTAATCAAACACCCATTTGTTTTTATAAAAAAATTAAAACTAAACTGGTTTTTATTTTTATTTTTTTGAAAACAGAAAATTAAAACTGGAAGTGATTTCAGACGTTACCTTAGTTCCACAATCGACCGAAATACTTCAGGTCGGTGCAATTAATGCTGCGACAACCTCATACATCAATATTTTTCAAAAGCTCTTCGTAGTTGAAATTTGGTTGCATTTTTCAATGTCAAAGCTTTCATTGAAGCCATAATGCATAGCAATCAAATTAACTCAAGTATAATACTTTTTGTCACTCAATTCTACAAGAAAATATTCATTGTTAGATCATTTATCGTGGGGCAACCATCCTTCAGAAAGTGAATTTAATTTTCATTAATATAGTCATTTCCAAATTCTCAGAGTTTTTTCTGTACCCATCCTCTGTGTGTGTGTGTGTGTGTGTGTGTGTGCAAAAGTAATTTTTACTAATACATGGGAGGTTGCTACATAATAATGGACTTAAACGATCCAATGTTACATTCATAAACAACTCTAGCTCCTTAGAGTCATCAAATCCTTTACATAAACATTGAGGATAATGAGTTACATGCGTTTGATTACGAAGCTAACCCAACTAAATAGTCTAATTAAGCAATAAATCTATATTTATACATATATAAAAGCACGTATGTGCTTAAATGACTAACTTTTTGTTTTCTTAAGTTGCCCTTTTCAAGTTGAGGTCTTTTTACAAGATTAGAAGTGATTAGGCGTGTTTTTGACTTAACACTTTGTTCATACCCTATTCTGGTCGCACCCCAGGACCCGCTAAGGGACCCACTTTGCACGACACATCATCCAGTCAGCGGTCAACTTTTCAACGCTCGAGAGCCGGTCAAAGCAACACATGCTCAAGTCACGTGAACCACTCGTGAAGCGACCTCGGCATGCCTTCCACCTTGGGGGTCGGCCACCTCGAGGGGTCGGCCACCTCAAGGGGTCGGCCACCCTAAGGGGTCGGCCTCCCTTGGGGGTCGGCCACCCCAAGGGGTCGGCCACCTTGAGGGGGTCGGCCACCCTTAGGGGTCGGCCTCCCTTGGGGGGTCGGCCACCCTTGGGGGTCGGCCACCTGCCTTGACGACCGACGCTCGTCACCTTTGACCGTGCTCCGTTGTCACGACGACCGTCGCTCGCGGCCCGCTCCGCCGTAGTGGCGACGACCGTCGCCCTCGGCCGTGCTCCTTCGTCGTGATGACCGTCGCTCGTAGTCTCGACGACCGTCACTTGTGGCCGCTCTGTCGCCATGACAACCGTCGCTCACGGTCGCGCGCCATCCACGCAACGACCCTTGTTGCTCGGACGTCACTCTGCGACCCTCGTCGCCCGCACTCCACCGCGCCCATGCGCCACAATCATGTTATATGCTTATGGGATGGGCTCACAACCTCAAAGCCATCACCATCTTCGTTCCAGGGGGACTTCGCTCCGTGCTCCGGCATGAGGACCCTTCGCAGCGGGATAGGCGACTCCTCCGGGACACTATCTCCGCCAGGGTGCCTGCGTGACTGGCCTACGTGCTCTGGCACTGGGGGCTCGCGTCGGCACCCCTAAGGACTATGACCCCCGGGTCACTTCGAGATGGGAGCAGGTCTCCGGAGGGGCATCTTGCCTAGTCCACCTGGCAGCTGGGCGTCGGGTCTTCCCCACCGCTGCCAGGCCTGTGGGATTCAATAAGGGCTTGGACTGGAGGCTGGGGCAACAGGC
This sequence comes from Escallonia herrerae, assembly GCA_033070095.1. NCBI lineage: Eukaryota > Viridiplantae > Streptophyta > Magnoliopsida > Escalloniales > Escalloniaceae > Escallonia > Escallonia herrerae. The sequence continues at coordinate 67,889 of JAVXUP010003329.1, read as the reverse complement.
TACTCTGACCATGCTACCGCGGCATGATCAGTCTCCTCAGACAGGCAGAGAGATGTCGCAAGGGCAGGGCAACAAGAACTTAGGGACCGGCAGTCCCAACGGAGGATCAGTGCTTTGGCCCCCCCGGCGACGTGTCGTTCCCAGGGGGTGACACATGCACATTTTTTACTATAAATAGTGGACTTTGGAGCCTTTTCAAGGATCTTTCTCTCATTTGGACTTTTCACTTTCTCTCTCTAAAACGACATTCTCTCTGGAATTCTAGTGAGAGAAACACACTTGGACTCCCGTCTCCGGACCCTTGACGCTACACCCTTGTCACGGACTGTAAACTGTCGGTCCTGTTTATCGTCACCCTGCCTGCACAGCGCTGCCAGCCCTCACGACCTGTCTGGGGAGCCTTGCCCTCGGCCCTTACGCCGTCCTTGCTGTCTCCCGCTTTGCCTACCTAGAAGCTGACTCAGACCGCATCCTTTGTGGCACCTCCACGTAGCATTGAACCATTTTCAGGACCATCATTTTGGCGACTCCGCTGGGGAGGTGAGCATCGTGTTGCAGTCTGCATATCTTCCAGACTCAGGCACCATGCATGTGCAGCGGAGGGCTATGAGGACTACCAACAGTGCAGTTCATTCCTTGCCTGACACACTCGCGCAACCATGCCTCAGCAACGTATGGCTACTAGAACTACCGGTCACATCCTCTACCCAGCCATCCAAGAGGCCGTCATTTCCAGACTTGGAGAATATTCAAGCTAACATTGTTCTACTGGCACCACCCTTGGTTTTATGTCTCACTTCATTGGGGGCTTCACCCCTTGCCTACCCCAAGCAAGCCAAGCTCCCTACCCCTTCTGCATGCCTCTCATTGCAGCGACTTGATACGTGGTGCGCGGGGTGGCTCGAGCCACGCTACTAAGTCTCAACTCCGTCAGCCGACATCCCCCTCGGGCAGTGCGACCTCACGGGCATGCATGCAACACGTCTTGCCAACCCTCCCGTGCCTTGGTCACTCAGTCGGTCGTCGATGCTGACCCACCGCCGAACTCCACACTCCGTCTTCAACACTTAGAAAAAATTTCTTCATTTTTCGCGGTCGGGTCATCACCCCCGCTACTTCACTCGGCGCCCTCCCCTCTCTTCGACACTTAGAAAAATTTCTTCATTTTTTGCGGTCGGGTCATCACCCCCGCGACTTCACTCGGCGCCCTCCCCTCTCTTCGACACTTAGAAAAATTTCTTCATTTTTCGCGGTCGGGTCATCACCCCCGCGACTTCGCTCGGCACCCTCCCCTCTCTTCGACACTTAGAAAAAATTTCTTCATTTTTCGCGGTCGAGTCATCACCCCTTCGACTTCACTCATCGCCCTTGTCACTCTTCAACACTTAGAAACATTTCTTCATTTTTCGCGGTCGGCCCATCACCCTCATTCCACACTTAGAAAAATTTTCACAAAAAGTTTTCACCCTTCGGTGCTCTCTCCAACACTTAGAAAATTTTCCACAAAAATTTTGATCAATCCCCAACCTCCCTCTTTCTCTCCCTTTCACCTCAAAATTATTTCTTCCTCCAAATTTTACATCCCCTCTCATGCTCCTTTTATAGGCTCCACAAAAAAAAAAAATCGCATTGCATTTTTTTATTTCCAACGTCAAAATCAAAAAACAGCCCAGATGGGCAGAACCCGAACCGCGAGGACCCCGACCTGCGCCTGCTTCGGCCCATTTTCCCTCCATTTTTATTCAGCTTCAGCGGGTCAACCCGCCCGCCCGTTGACCCGACCTGACCCAACCCTAATTTTCCTCTCTTTCTCTCTTCTCCTAACGCTGCACCTGCCTCGCGCCGCCGACGGCAGTTCGGCCTCCCTGCCGCGCCTGGCCACCGCCGTGGCCCTTCCCCGGCATCTCCTTTTCTCGCCGAGCTCCCTCCTCACGATCCCACACGCCACCGACCTCGTCGCAGCAGCCCACGCCGCCGACGACGGCCTCTTCTTCTTCCTCTTCCTCTTCTTCTTCTTCTTCCGCTTCAGCCGACCACCCTGCTCCCCCGACCCCCCTACCCCGCTGACCCCCCCCCTCGGCCCCTCATCTCTCTTCCTCTCCCCTGATCCCGTAAGCCAGCCGATGGTGCGGCAGTCCCGCTCCTTCGCCCCTCTCTCCAACTTCGGCCATTCATCACCACACAGCAGGCCGACCCCCCGGCCGAGCCCCCTGGCCGACCCCCCTGCCACCTCGCTGACCCCCCTGCTACCCCGACCCCCCCTCGGTCTCTCTCTCTTCCCTACTCCCCGACCCCGTACACCTGCTGACGGCATGGAAGCCCTGACCCTTCGCCATTTTCCTTCAACCCACCAGCCATTTTCACCACCAAGCAGCTGGCCGACCCCCCACCCCTGGCCAACCCCCTACCCCGTCGACCCCCTACCCTCAGCCGACCCCACCACCTTCGGCCACCCACTTGGCTTATGCCCACCAACCTTCGGAGGCCATAGACACTCACGTTGGTTCGGCCACCCTCACTCACGGCCACACCCTCGGCCACTCCTTTTGGCCCTTGCCCATCGCGCCACCACAACCACCTTCACACCAAGGCACCAGATAACACCGGCCATTGACCGTTGCCCGTCGCCCGGGTGCCGTCTTCGCAACACTCGTTGCCCATCGCCCAGGCGCCGACTCCGCGACCCCCAGTTGCACGTCGCTCGGGCGCCGTCTTAGCAACACTCGTCGCTCGTCGCCCGGGCGCCATCTCCGCGACGCCCCTCGCCCGGGGGCTACCTCCTGCAACCCTCGTTGCCCATCGCCCAGGGGCTGTCTCCGCAACCCTCGTCGCTCGTCACCCGGGCACTATCTCCGTTCCCCTCGTCTCCCGGGGGCTGCCTCCGTGCCCCTCCTCGCAGGGGGGCTGTCTCCGTGACCATCGTGGCTCGTCACCCGGGCACTGTCTCCATGCCCCTAGTCTCCAGGGGGCTGCCCCGTTGCCCTCCTTTGTCACTCAAAGACGACATCAACAACTGTTCGGACAAACGACATCAACACCTTACTATGTGTTTATGCGTGCAGCGCCAGCTCGGGTTGCCCCTCCGCGCACGCCGCACGTAGGGGGCTATGTTCCCAACTTATTCTGGTTGCACTCAAGGGCCCACTTTGCGTGACCCCCCTCCCCCTTGTTTTGTTTTAGTTTCACTGCTTTTTTTGGTTTGAAAAACACATTTTCACCATTTTCACAACGCTAACAAAAGCACCCACCATTTTCACAAGGCAACATCGCATTCAGCCTCCACATCCACAGCCACAACGCCACACCTTCGGCCCGCTGCCCATCGCCCGGGTGCCGTCTTCACAACACTAGTTGCCCATTGCCCGGGCGCCGTCTCCGCAACATTCGTTGCCAATCGCCCAGGGGCTGTCTCCGCGACCCTTGTTGCTCGTCACCCCGGCACCGTCTCCGAGACCCCCGTCGCCAGCGCCGTGCGCACCTTCCGCGTCGACCCCCGTCGCCAGCGCCGTGCGCACCCTCCGCAACATTAGTTGCCCATCGCCCAGAGGCTGTCTCCGCGACCCTCTTGCTCGTCACCCGGGCACCGTCTCCGCGACCCCCGTCGCCAGCGCCGTGCGCACCTTCCACAACACTTGTTGCCCATCGCCCAGGGGCTATCTCCGCAACCTTCATCGCTCGTCACCCGGGCACCGTCTCCGCAACCCCCGTCTCCGCGACCCCTGTCGCCAGCGCCACGCCTTCCGCAACAATCGCGGCCTATCACCGAGGTGCCGTCTCCGCAGCTCATTGCCAATCGCCTGGGGGCTATCTCCGCGACCCACGTCACTCGTAGCCTGGGCACCGTCTCCGCGACCCACGTCGCCAGTGCCCTGCATACCTTCTGCACGGACCCCCGCCACCATTGCCGTGCGCACCTTTCGCAACTCTTGTCACCCGCGTCAGTTGCGTCCTCGCGCCGGCTCTACAACTCTTATCGCCCTCACACATTTGTTGCTCGCGTCCGTGCTACAGCTCCGTGCTCCCGTCACCCGCGCTCCTTCGCGACTCTTGTCGCCCGCGTGCCATCTCCGCGACCTTCGTCGCCCGTGTCCGCACGATAGCTTTGCGACTCTCGTCGTAGGCCCTCCAACTCCGCGACTCTCGTCGTCCGCGCGCCACCTCTACGACCTTCGTCGCACGCATTCACATGACAACTCCGCGACAGGCCCCGTAGCCCGCGTGCCGTCTCCTTGATCCACGTCGCCCGTGCCAACTCATCGCGCTCTCTACAATGCGCGCTCAATGCCAATGGTCACTTGATGCTCGTCACCGACCGTGCACAATTGCCATGATGACATCACTAAGTATTGCTCCGCGACAGTCGTCGCCGCGCCCTGGCGCCATGCTTATGATGCGTGCGCCAGGCACCAGGTATTACTCCGCGACAATCGTCGCCGCGCCCTGGCGCCATGCTTATGATGCGTGCCCTAGGCACCAGGTATAGCTCCGCGACGTTCGTCGCCGCGCCCGTGTGCCATCCTCATCATACGTGCCCACGGCACCAAGTATATGCTCCTCGACCTTCGTCGCCGCACCCATGTGCCATTCTTATCACGTATGCCCCGGCACCAAGTATATGCTCCGCGACCTTCGTCGCCGCACCCATGTGCCATTCTTATCACATGTGCCCGGCACCAAGTATTGTCCCCCCGACGCTCGTCACCGCGCCCATGCGCAACAATCATGATACAGGCCTTCGGGCATCATACTTATTCACCACACCATGCGCCCCCACCATGGACGGGGAACATGCTTTGACCCACTCTCCGGAGAGTGCGGCATTTCAGGGGCTCCATTCGTAGCACTCCAGCACGAGGACCCCTCCCTGCAGGACGGGCTGTATGCCGTCACCGGCTCAATCAAACTGCGGCATGGGCTGAGGGCCATCACGGGCTAGTGCCATCGCCGGCTCAATCAAACTGCGGGACGGGCTGTATGCCGTTGCCGGCTCAATCAAACTGCGGCATGGGCTGAGCGCCATCACGGGCTAGCGCCATCGCCGGCTCAATCAAACTACGGCATGGGCTGAGCGCCATCACGGGCTAGCGCCATTGCCGGCTCAATCAAACTGCGGGACGGGCTGTATGCCGTCGCCGGCTCAATCAAACTGCGGCATGGGCTGAGCGCCATCACGGGCTAGCGCCATCGCCGGCTCAATCAAACTGCGACATGGGCTGAGCGCCATCATGGGCTAGCGCCATCGCCGGCTCAATCAAACTGCGGGAAGGGTTGTATGCCATTGCCGGCTCAATCAAACTGAGGCATGGGCTGAGCGCCATCACGGGCTAGCGCCATCGCCGGCTCAATCAAACTGCGAGACGGGCTGTATGCCGTCACTGGCTCAATCAAACTGCGGCATGGGTTGAGCGCCATCACGGGCTAGCGCCATCGCCGGCTCAATCAAACTGCGGCATGGGCTGAGCGCCATCACGGGCTAGCGCCATCGCCGGCTCAATCAAACTGCGGGACGGGCTGTATGCCGTCGCCGGCTCAATCAAACTGCTACACGAGCTTAGCGTCATCGCCGGCTCCATCACCAGGGACCCTGGCCCTCACAGCAGGATGGGCTATAACCATATGGTTCATGCGTGCGACGCCCGCTCGGGTTGCCCCTTCGTGCGCGCCACACGCAGGGGGCTTATGTTCATACCCTATTCTGGTCGCACCCCAGGACCCGTTAAGGGACCCACTTTGCACGACACATCATCCAGTCAGCGGTCAATCTTTCAACGCTCGAGAGCCGGTCAAAGCAACACATGCTCAAGTCACGTGAACCACTCGTGAAGCGACCTCGGCCACCTCGAGGGGTCGGCCACCCTTGGGGTAGAAAGGTAACTGCTCAATTGTATTCTCCATCCATCCATCCACACACGCACACATACACAGACAGGAAAAAGGTAAGAGGGATATGAATGTAAAAAATTTAAAATTTCAAGCTAAGACGTGAGTATTGCAATCATTACCCTTTCCCGAGTGACTGTGGCGGTTCCTTTGGGCATATAGTTAAAACATTGGGGCTGCCTGCTTGAAGTTAGGCACCAGATAGGAATTTCCTTTTCTATATACCGATCAAAGGAAGATGGGGGTTAAATTACTGGGAAACTGGACAGGTTGCACATTTCTTGTGAGTGCGAATGCAAAAATATCCCTCATTGACAAGTTGTGGCATCCCATCGGGCATTTATCGTGGTAATGGTCTGTGAAATCAGGGAGAAAAGAGAAGTGATGGGAGGTTTAAAATAAGAAGAATGACACGAGGTGAGGTGCAGAATGGTTTTTCGGTAGGTCTAATTTGCATTGAGGTTAGAAATGTAACAGCCTTTGATATGGCCAGATTACATAGAGGAACTTAAATTCGACATTGCAGGAAATGGGGAGGATAGAGATTTGAACTGTGTGTGTACATGTTAGCTCTTAGGTAGGCCTGTTGTAAGTATTTGATTGAGGTTGACGGTTATCCATATTGCTGAAGAATTTCGAAGTGGATCGGATCCGATTTTATCAGGTCGTAGTGGAGAGGGGAAAAAAGAGTTGGATAACCTTATGAAGCTGTAAAAGCTGACTCAGATTACATCATTTGTGGCACCTCCACGTAGCATCGAACCATTTTCAGGACCATCACACTTTTTTTCCCATTAAATATCGTTTTTGAATTAGTGAGTTATTAACAAATGAGGGTGTTTTTGACTTCTCATAGGATATCAAGTCTCTTTCCTTAAAATACTCTTATTGGAATATAAACTTTTATTAGAGTTAAGGGTTATCTCGACTTTTGACTTAAATTTTTTTCTTTTCATTAAATATTCTTTTTGAAAAAGTGTGCTACTAAAAAACAAGGGTGTTTTTAATTTCTTTCAAAAATCAACCCACTTTTTCTGAAAATACCATTATTGGAATATATGCTTTTATTATAGATAAGTGTTATTTTGACTTTTATGAAAAAAAAGAAAAGAAAAAAAATCCTTGTGCAAATCTTATAAAATCACCCTGGCTCCTGCATGCTCCCTGATTACTAAAATGTTCCTATCTAAACCTACCACTTATCCAGATCAAAACTAAACTACATGAAGGCTACTACGTCTTTTCATCAAATTGGAAAAAAAAAAATGCACTTTGCAGAGAATAGAGTTTTTTTATAGTCTTTTGGGAGAAATCTAATATACCTATACTAAATTGAATTTTTTTGTCAGAAATTCGATCTTTTTCAAAATTTTCATTTCAATTGTATATTGATGCGTATTCTACATATTAGAATTATTGTTTATATATATAGATTTCAATATAAGCATATTAGTACATTGAAGTTATTACAAACCTGAAGTTTAATTCTAGATGTTGAATATGAACATGTTAGTGCAAGGAAGTTATCGTAAAATTGGAGTTTTTCAGGATTTTTTAAATGCATATGTAATCCTGACTGGAGTTAAATGGCTAATCTTTTTTTTTTTTCTCTTAAGATGCTCTTTATAAATTGAAATCTTCATAAAAGATTAGTGCTAATTAGGGATGTTTTTCCCTTAGAATTTTTTTCCCCATTAAATACTCATTTTGAATTAGAGTGTTATTTTGACTTCTTAGGATATCAAACCTCTTCCCATAAAACATCTTTATTAGAATACATGCTTTTGTTATAATTTAATGGTTGTTCTAACTTTTGTTAAGAAATAGAGGGAAAAAATAAACCTATGAAAATCCTATAAAATCACCCTTGAACTTTTGCATGCTTTCTAATTGCTGAAAAAATTTCAATCAAAACCTAGCGCCTGCATTCACGTTAAAACAAAACTACCTTAGAGCAACTACATTTTTCTATTAAATTCGATCAAGAAAAACAAATTAGAGAGAACAAAGATTCCTATAGTCTTTTAGGAGAAATCTAATATACCTAAACTAGACTGAATTTTTTGTAAGAAACTCAGTTTTTTTTAATTTTGTACATATTTGGATACGTATACTACATATTTGAATTGTTATGCGTATATATATATATATAGATTTCAATATAAGCATATTAGTATCTTGAAACTATTATAAATCTGAAGTTTAATTCTGAATTTTGAATACAGACATATTGGTGTGAGGGAAGTATCGTAAAATTAGAGTTTTTTTAGAATTTTTGAAATGCATATGTAATCCTAATTGAGGTTAACTGGCTAATCTTTTTTTTTTCTTTTTTGCCTTATTATGCCCTTTTTAAATTGAAGTCTTCGTGACGATAGTGGTGATTGTGGGTGTTTTTCACTTAATTTTTTCTCTCATTAAATACATATTCTGAGTTAGAGTGTTGTTAAAAATAAGGTATTTTTGTATTTCTTTTTAGGATATCAAGTCTCTTGCCCTGAAATACCTTTCTTGGAATATATATTTTTATTAGATTTAATGATTGTTCTGACCTTTACTTTTCAAAAAGAAAAAAATCCCTAAGAAAATCCTGTAAAATCATTCTCGAACTCCTGCATGCTTTCGAACTACTGAAAAATTTCCTAGAAAAATCTACAGCCTCCATTCATGTTAAAACTAAACTACCTTGGAGCTGCTACATCTTCTCCATCAAATTTAATTAAAGAAACAACTTGTGAATAGTAGAGTTTTCTGTAATCTTTTAAAACTAATATATGATGCTAATTGAAGGCCAGAACCCCATATGATGAATATTAATGATTGTTAAATATGATTATTGACAAAAGTTAGTGACCCAATTAAAATATCTTTGAAATTTACCTGAGAAGGTTGTCTACGAGTATTGCACAAAGGTATACATGACAGAATGGTGCAGTAATTAGGTGAAACACGCAAGTGCCATTTTTATCAAACCGAGAAAGCGTTGATGATTAAAATTGATAAAGTCAGAAAATGCCAAAACATGTTAACTATATGTCATATACGAGGATCCGTCATGCAGCACATTAGGGCAGTGTTAACTTCGATTTCCAAAAGGAGTCCATGAACCAGTATACGCGGTGTACCCAAAATATCATAGAGAAAAGTACCACATATAGCTTTTACATGAGACTATAACTTTCTTTATAGTATTTTGACGACTTTTTAGACAAACGAGAGAAGTTCACCTTTCTGTTGCGATCCTTATCATTTGCTAAATGATCGTTAGTTAAACATCACTCAATCAATTTCAGGTAACAACAAAAGAAGAAAATACACACACACACACACATACATATATGCTTCCAAATTCTTTTTTGAGATAAAAACATCAATATTTGGAAGGTACCGGTAATAAAATAAGTTATTGTATTATTCTTGAGACGAATGTTTTGGTTGTTCTCTCCGGTTGTAGCTTTTTGAGTTCACGGCCATAAGCATGAATAATATTGGTACTTATAAAATACATTATAAATACTTTTAAAATAGAATATATCACATGATCAGTAGATAATTTTTAAAAACTTTTGACAGAATAACCTTGTCAGAGATTTAACGCCACATAACTCTTTTCTTTTTTCTTACTTTTTACATAAAAGGAAGAGGGGATTGTAAAATATTGGTGCGCATCGTACAATACAAAACTTGACATAAAGGACTATGTTTTCTAACATATGCGAGACATTAAAGTTTCATTGAGAGGATACTTGAAGTTATATGACAGAGTACTAACCTTTTTAGCGAAAATTTAAGGTGTGAATAATATGTGAAGATGTACAAATAGACGTTCGCTTATTTAAGATGTGAATAATATGTGAAGATGTAGAAATAGAGGTTCGCTCCCGCTATCGCTGGAATAGCTAGTGGACAAGAAAAGCCAGCCCATGTTAAGATTCCAAAGCTCTGAAAATGATAAAATTTATGCACTTTCTCACACATCCTCGGTCACTATATATAGTGTGGTAGCAGTCCCCGCTATATATCAACATAAATATATAACAGATCAAGTGAAGATGGCTTCCATGGCTAAGAAAATGACCGTACTTAGTTTCATGGTGTTATTCCTTGTTCTGACAACAATGGCACGTGAAGCTCCTTCTACCGATAAACATGGAGATAGCACTACTTCCCTCTTTGTCAGTGCAAAACCCACCGAAGCTTCTGTCAACATGGCGAACCCCGACTGGGTGCCTGACCCACCTTGCAACTGCCGGATTAACAAAGGTTGCTGCCCCTAGTCGTCCGGCTAGAAATTGTTGGGGGGTTGACTTGGGTTTGCATTTTCTTGTATCTACTTCTCCTTTTATGTGTTGAAAATGTTTGTTTTTATTTTGTGTTGTCCTTGTCCTCAGTGCTTCCGTTGAAAGGTGTTCGGGTTATTGTGTAATAATGTTAACCCCTCTGCAATGTAAGAAATTGTCCTGTTCTTATTGCGAGTTTGCTGCGATTGATATCCGAATACTTGTATGTTTGATGCGCGTGTGGCTGCGAAGAACGTTGAGATGCAAAAAGAAATTGCGCCCAACAAAGATTATATATAACAGGAGGAGTAATAGTTACAAAGCAAGATGCATGCCTTTTTGCTTTATAACCCTACGCGAATCTGATTATCCTTGGATTTTTCAGCTTCCTATATGCTTGATGAAAACAAAGCACGCTAACGAGAGTGAATTACAAAGACAAAGTAGAAAGATGGTTTCCATAGCTAACATAATGGCCATAATCACCTTCTGGGTGGCACGTAAAACTCCTTTGTGAGATGACTCACAACTAGCTGGGGAGATGGCACAGCTTCCGATGATCACGTAGCAAACACTCGTTATAGTTTTTATTCAAACACATCAAGCAATTGCTTTTGCATTTCAAAGCTACTGCAAGAAGTCTTTTTTACTGCTGTACATACAATGGCCAGTACTAAAGCCCTTTGTTGCACTTACAAAAAATTTGTTGCTTCAAAACAGTAGTTGAAATCAACAATATGACATTGACGTGCATGTTCCACACCTTAGAATAAGGAAAAGAATTTAGAGCGTCCAGTTAGTAATGGAAGAATTTCAGCAATAACCAGGAATGGTACCCTTTATTCATAGGCCTCGAGCAGATTTGTCTCCTGGTCATGGGACAGCCATTTCTCGGAATGCGTTGGCATAAAATCACTCGCCTTTGCTTGGTCGCTTTACCGCTTTATCTGGTATGTCCTAACGTCAAATACAACCTTTGAAAACCCAATGCACGCAGTGCAATGGAAGTCAGTGTGGCAGAGTAGCCTCACTATGTGTCCAATTTAACAATAATTGATCGCTAATGTGGCTAGTTGCACTAATTCAGTAACTTTAGAAAGGACTGCTCCAGTATTTCGTTGAGCATATTCCAAAAATGTCACGAACAATTTATAGTGACCGTGCAAAAGTGAAATGGAGTTTTTGTAAGTACAATTTGGTCCAGTTGCAAGCCACCTGTATTCATGGGTGTGGACGGTATTTTACCTACGAGACTTATCCAAACCTAACAAATTCAAAAACCAATATAAATTATTTATTTCTATCTATAGCATTATGTTTTTCTTAAGGTCTAATTTGCAAATTTGATAACAAACATTAATTTAAGTTGTTAATATGTATTCGAGTACAAGGATAAGCGTATGATTCTTAGACACACTGACATATACACAAGCATGCTATTCGCGAGGATAGTAGCCTAGAGTTCCATGATTAGATCATGTATAGATTGCTTCAAGACGTTGATGATGGCTATCTTATGCAATACTTCCGGCTTTCTCCTAGTCTTAAATATTAATTGCATTAATGCATTGACATAATCAGTCGCGGAGTCAGAAATCATATATAAGGTGAGTATCACGTTTTAAAGGTATCATAATGTGATTAGTTCAAAACTACATGAAGCTTACAATGTTATTTTGAGAATTAAAATTCACAATCTAATTTTTGTACTTGCACTCTACTTTGGACATAAGAATCAATAAAGTATTACTAAAAGGAATAAACGTATTATTATAGATCTACAGTTACAAAAGTGAAAATAAATTGAAGTGTTAGAATTTCTTGATTGTTATGTAGTAGGAATAATTTTGTGTAAATTGAAATAGAACAATGACAGAAATCTATAAATTTTTGGAGGGGCACCATAGTGAAAAAACCATTAACATCATAAGAGTTATAATACAAAAACTACTTCATACTATAAAGGGCGGAGGGACAGTTCCCTTTCTTCCGCCACTTGACATAATCGATGACAACCATGCACCTATAATTGACCTAAGGATGATCGCTATGACGTGGTGGTGGTATAGCCAAAAATACGCCTCCTATCTACGAACGACACGTGACAGTTATGACATATGGTCCAGGCCGGCTTATTGCTGATTAGGCCGTTGCTGACTTATTGCTGATTAAAACAATTACTATATCGGTCACCAAGCAGAATCCTAAAAAGGCCTTAACTCAATCAGTAAGGATTGACATGTGATCCTCTAGGATCTTAATTCGATTCTGATTGGAGTTGGAGAAGACCTAGTTCAACTAGGGCTCTCCTTCCTACTACTATATAAAGGGGTCTAACCCCTCAGGTATGGACGATCACACACACAATTGCACATTGTGTCTTACTACTTCTTCAGAGTTCTATATCACTATCCATCTCTGACTTAAGCATCGGAGCATTCCCTCACAGGAACCCCACCCGGCGATCACTCCGTGTTCTCTTTTGTAGGCTTATATCTGGTGTGGTTCCCGATCCAGTTTTCAGCTGCAACAGTGGGCAAAGCCACATCTTTAAATTTGGACACATATATAGTTGTATCAAAAGAATCTTCACAAACTATTTTTAATCGTTCAGCAGACCGGGGGAATATGTTTTGATCAATCGCGAGTTGACCAGAAAACTTACTTTGATCAACTGAAACACTTCAGAGTGGTGCAATTAAGGCTCTTTAAAACTGAATTTCGGTTGCATTTTTCACTATTAAAGCCTTCAATGAAGCCATAATCTTTGCAATTAAATTAACTCTTCAAGATTATTGATTGCTAGATCATTTATTGTGCACCAAAAATGCTTAAGAAAGTGTATCTAATTTTCGTCAATATAGTCATCTCCAAGTTATGCTACCTGTACCCATCTTCTTCTTCCTCTTTTGGCTTATTTATTTATTTATTTTGATTAACTACTCGATTGACCACTATACTATTAGAGAAATTCAACTTCAATCAGTGAACATCGTTTTGTGTGAAAGGCACTACTAAATTCGTTAATTTGTCCAATCAAGTCACTTTTTTAGACTTCGTCAGCCCTAAGTCTGTTAAGTGACTTCATCCCTGGGTAAATATGTTATTTCTATTTCTTCTTCTTTCTTTCCCCCCTGATTTCCCTTCAAGCCCAGCACCACCACACGAGGCCACCACCAACCACCGAGCACAACCTCACCACCAAATTAACACCACCAAGCGCAGCCATGCCTCGACCACTAATCACCAAACACACTAAGGTGATACCACCACCCCCATCCCCACCCCCTAAAAAAAACTCACTATTCTAGTTCACCCCACGACTATGCATCTCACTGATCCATTCCACCCCACCTGCAGCCCCACCTAGCACACACACACACACACACAAACAAAAATCAAATACCCTTGCCAAAATTTACTGGTTCAATTATGTTTACTAGCAGCAACCGGATCTATTAGTAACCACATTATCATGCTTTAGCTCTTCTTCACTCTTAAATTCATGAGCGTGATTAACAATGCGCTGATCGCACTTGAATTACTTCCCGTAGTGCCCGAATTACTGTTTGGATTAGGTTAAGGTCTGCGTAAGGTTTCTCAAGGTGGTGCCGTGGAGGGAGGAAGAGAAGGCAATGTCACATACACAAAATCCAGCACACACACACACACACACACACAAAATCCAACGCACACGCTGTCAGACACAAAATCGAGGCATGGGTGAGGTGTCAGGGGGAGGTGGCAAGGTTTATGGCAAGGCTTTGGTAAGGTGTCATGAGGTGTGGTGGTCAACTGGGTGAGCTAGGTGGGCGATGAAGGGAGGAGGCGAAGAAGAAGATGATGAGAAAAAAAAAGAAAAGAAGATAAAAAAATCAACCAAAAACATAAAATAACTTAAAAGTGACATATTTACTCTTGACTTAGGGAATTAACGGACCTATAGATGTCTGAAATTAACAGAATGACCCGATTGGAGTCAATTGAAGAATTTAATAGTCACTATAGTATAAATCGGTTTTCAGTTACCAAAATTAAATTTGTCTAATAGTAAAGTAGTTAGCCGAATAGTTAATTCTATTTTTTTATGATAAAGTAGTTGTATTGATTTAGGATAGTCGACTACATGATAATGGACTTACATTGTCCACCATGACAATCATAAACAACTCTAGCTCCTTAGAGTCACCAAATCCGTTACATAGATATTTTGTATAACAAATTCTAATGCGTTGGTTACAAAGCTAACCCAACTAAATGGCTTAACTTAGTAAAATATAAAATCAAAAATCCATAGGGCTTCTGCTATGACTGTCATGCAAGACGTTCCTCCTTACATGCATGTCTTCCGTTAGTCGTAATGAAGAGTTCTTAGTTCCAGCTAGGTCAATAATAAAAAGTTACAAACGCCATATGAAGAATATTAATGATCGTTAAATATGTGTAGTGATAAAAATTAAGTGACACAAATAAAGTATCATTGAGATTTATCACTAAGCTTGTCTATAATTATTTTAATAAGGCATATAATGCATAACGGTACAGTAATTTGGTGAAATACGTGAGCACTCTTTTTATTGCGTTGAGAAAGAGACAATGGGCAAGACCAACAAAATCAACCGATCGACTGAAATCATTGAAACATGTTCACTATATATCATATGAGGGCCCGTCATGGAGCTTGTTGCTGTTAGAATGTTGATCGGGAACTATAGCCTGGAAATGAACCTGCAAAATAGATCACGGAGTGGGGGTGTTCCGGCAGAAGAGGCTCTGATGCTAAAGTCAGAACGTTGCTACGAGGATAGAGCTCTGAATAGCAGAAATATACTGGCTGTGCGTGTGTGTGAACCTGTTTACTTACCTGAAGCCCTCTCTATAATATAGACTTAGCTTACAGAGTCCTGATTATTTTGTGACTTTTTTTTGATAGGTCTGAAGACCAGTTAAGATCATGTTAGAATCCTTATTGATCATGTCATCATCCCCTCTTGAGAGCATCAGTATTCTTCTAGGACTCTGACTTCTTTAGTAGAGTTTTTCTCAGATACGGGACCCCCTGTTAACCATGAGTCAATCCTGCCACGTGTCACCACCTGGTAGGGCGAGCACATTTAGCCATATCATAATGCCCCTTACTTTTTACGGTTCTTCCAAAACAGCCAAAAGCACATAATGCAAGAGGAAATCACCTAAAATGGCATAGCCGAAGTCCTCTCTTCCCCTTTATTATTATTTGGAGGGAATCACAAAAGATCTGTTCAAGAATTTTGTTCAGACAGTCTGCTCGAGAGCTCTACTCAGGCAGTCTGCTCAGGAGATCTGCTCTGGCTAGACCGCTGCAAGGTGCTTGAGCACCCTGCTCGGGAGCTCTGCTCGGGCCAGGCCATGGCATGGTGCTTAAGCACACTGCTCAGGAGCCTTACTCATGCAGTCGGCTCGGGCAAAGCCTTGGCAAGGTACTTGAGCACCCTACTCGAGAGCCCTATTTGGGCAGTCTGCACAGGCCAGGCCATGGCAAGGTGCTTGAGCACCCTGCTCGAGTAGACTACTCGGGCCAGGCCATGGCAAGGTGCTTGAGCACCCTGCTTGGACAGTCTGCTCGGCCTAGGCCTTGGCAAGTTGCTTGAGCACCCTGCTCAGGAGCCCTGGTTGACCAGTCTAATCGGGCCAGGCCATGGCAAGGTGCTTGAGCACCCTACTCGAGAGCCCGGCTCAGGCTAGAGCTGCTTGAACACCCTGCTCAGGAGACTAGCTCGGGGCAGTCTGCTCGAGCTAGGCCGTGGCAAGGTGCTTGAGCACCCTGACTAGCCAATCCTACCACTCCCAGCCATGTGGCAGAGGCCTTTTATGAATTTTACTTAAAATCTTTTAAGGAAATGTGCAAAGTACAATGGCCCTTTTGCCGTCACCATAAGGGCGGTGTCCAAATAAATTTTAAAATCTATTGCTCCGAAGATCGCGCTAGACAGGTACAATGAATGTTGCCGCCCACCTAGGGGCGGTTAATCAAGCACCTTCTATATATTAAGCTTCCAGACCCCATTTTCCCCTACTATTCACTCTCTTTAGGCTTGGCTCAGTCTAACCTAGTAAGTTCTTTTTCCCATTCTTTCTTGTTCGGCGCTTCTTATATTTGCCTTTCGTAGTTTCCCTTATTAGATTCTTAACACAGAATGTCTTTAACATCGTTAAGTATTTCTTCATCGTCGTCAAATAGTTTTACAGAAAATGCCCTAGATAGTGAATCAGAAAGTAGATATTTACAAGTAGGCACTTCAACCTCTAAGAGTAGAGTAGGAACCTCTATCCCCAAGCCAGCACTCCGTTCCCCGTAGGGATGCACTAGGGGATATCAAGGACGAAGCTGAAGATAAGTTTGATGAAGACACTTGGTTCACCTTAGAAGAGAAGAGGAATAAGATGACCAAGGAGGATATAATAGAGCTTTGTGGAGAATTTCCATTGCCTCCTCCATTCTATGCTCAGGTTCTAGCACTCCAAGAGCCCGCCAACTACGGCACGGATTTGGAGACAAGTGTCTATGAAGGTCAGATAAAGTCTGGCTACAGAATTCCTATGCATCCTTTTGTTGTTGCCTTTTTTAACTACAATAAAATAGAGCCAGGTCAACTTGTTCCTAATGGGAGGAGAAAGATCATCGACCCGATCTACCTTGTGCAGACCTCTGGGTACCCGGTAACAGTCGACGACTTTATGAGGCTCTACCTTGAAGTATGCTTTATAAAGAACGTTGCTCGGAGTGTTGGATGGTATTATATCCATAACAGGGTTAGGGTGATTAAAGGAGGCCCCAAATCCGATAAAGGGAGTTTCCCAAGAAATGGAACGGATTTTGTAAAGACTTTGAACAGAAAGGCTTTCTAGCTCCCAATGCCCTCACGAAGACCCTCATTAAACACATAAAGAGAAGGGTGGTCTTTATATCGATGAACCATTTAGACCCCTTATATTTAAATGCTTAAAAAAAAGGACATAATGGGTATTTTGAAATTAATTGTCTTAGGATATATATATATATATATATATATATATATATATATATATATATATATATATATATATATATATATATATATATATATATATATATATATATATATTAGGTGTCTGATAGTTACGTACATTCATAGGAGCACACTAAAGTTCAGAAAAGTCTACAGAGAATCCTAAGAAGAGCCTTTTAAGAGTTTGATCATTACTTCGAGGTAAGAATTTATTTTGGCATATCGAATTGAGGTTTATAGTTGGAATCCTTACAAATTTTTGTTATTGTTGGAACCTTCATTATAACTTTTAGGTATATTGATTTTTGGGGATTTTGATTTAATTGATTTAGAAGATCAAAGTTTGGGGTTGATTTGCACAATTGAGCGTAAGGGTTTACATTCTTTGAAATCAAAATGAGCGTTGGACTGATCGTTTTAATCTGTGTGCCTCAATTTTTGTTCCATCACTGTGTCGTGACTGTTGAGTATGGTTTTCTCGATTCATATGTTGTCATTATGCACGATTGAAATTTCAGACGTTTATTGATAGCTTGATATTCGTGCCTTACATCTTCGCCTTTTGCATCCACTTTTGCGGCTGTTAAATCATACTGGGTTATTTTTCTTGTGCTTTCGTTATTCTTTTGTTTGGTCTGTTTACAACCTTCATGATTTGCTGCCCCGTTTTGCATGCACATAAGAAAGTTAGTACCTGATTTTCCACATGGTCTTCCAGACACGGATTTACATTTCCTTTTCATGTTCTGGTGATGTTAATGCATACTCACACGACTTCATCAATCTTGTCCCATTTGACTTATTTGTTCTACACCATGATTACTTAATCATTAGCTTTTATTTGTTTTCCCACTCCATCAGTAAGTGTGATTTCTTCGGATTTGGATCCCCTGCTGTAACCATGGGTTACAGCAGGAGTGTTGTCCCCATTGCTGAGAGAAAAGGAGGAGAGAGAGAGAGGGAAGAGAGAGTAACCATGGTTTGGATCCCTCTCTCTCTCATCCCTCTCTCTTAGCAATGGGGACAGCACCCCTACTGTAACCCATGGTTATAGCAGGGGATCTGGATCCGATTTCTTCTTGCTTGTTCAGTACTGCATATAAATTTTCTGCCTTCCTCTGACCTACGATCACATCGTCTTGTGCTGCCATCAGCTTGTACAGTCAAAATTTACATGTGAACTATAGAATTGAGTTTGCAGTTCCTATCCTCCGGCGTTTATAGAAAACGAATTGGTGTCTGGCCTATTTATTAGTACCTAATAAATTGTGTATTTTGACGAGTCATGTCACATGTATGTGACTATTTAGTTTTGACTTACTCACATGGATTGGAACGTGGGCTAACTCAGTGGGATGAGTTAGAGATCACGATCTTATTTTCTGAACCTGGTTCCACGTGTCAGTGATGGCATGTGTGACCTTATTCTGAATGGCTCTCTAGTATCTGTCTCTGTACAAGGATGTATTTTTGACATTTTGAAATTCTATCTTTGTACGAAAATATATTTTGGCACTTTAAAAATTCTATCTCGTATCTGTTCCGTTAAAGTTTGTACCTCCAAAATTTTGTTCTTCAGACATGTTTTTGTATTTCTTTTGATTGATCCCTTGAGCGACCTTACTGGGCATTTGACTCACTTCGTTATTATTTTCCTTTCAGGTGCTCAGTAGGTGGGATTGAATTTCAGAGATAGCTGTGTGACTGAGAGCTAGCAATTTTATATCAGAGTTAATGTTAGTATTTTTAGATGTAATAATTAAGATAGTTGAAATTGTTTAGAAATTATTTTGGAACTCCGTGTCGGAGTAATTTGGAATTTATAAAAGCTTTCGGCTGTTATGGCATTTATTGATGTTTCTTTAGGATTGATTAATGGATGTTCTGAATGACCACTTGGGAGACATATCGGTATTTTAAGGTTTTTTTTTACTCTGATTATCTGATGTTAACGCTTCGAAAATTTGGGACGTTACAGAACCCCTTACCGATCAAGAGATGCGTCATGGGGGGCTTATTTCTCCCGCCCCTGCTAGGCCTGTTCCTCCAACCCTCGTTGTAGAATCCCATGTTGCCTTGAGGCGTAGGACTTCAGAGTTAGCGACGGGGATGTCATCTTCTAGGACTCAGAGTATAGGTAGAATCTATAGACTATATTCATTCACTTACTTCTCTTACAAAGTTTAAATGCATTAACTGACTTTACTCTTTCCACATAAATGTTTGGCAAGGGCGAAGGTGGAAAAGGAGATTGCCTAGGACTACTGCAAAAAGCTTCTAAGGGAAAAAGGAAAGAAGTTGCTGATGATGGTTCTTTTCCTGTCATAAAGAAACCTTGTGCTCCTGTTCCTCCCACGCCTCCTCTCGTGGTTGAGGACCTTTCTGTAGACAAAGATCCTATTTTTTGTCCAAAATGGATGATTAATCAAGGTGATTCTAGTATGCCGAGCTCACATATTTTCGCTCAGCATTTGGCTCATGGGGTGTTACCTAGCGATAAAGTGATTCTGGAGAACTAGCCCCATGAAACATTTGTGATGGCTCATGTTTAAGCCGCCTATGACGTAACTCATTTATTCTTTTGAATCCTTATTTAGTTCCCTCCTTTTTCCTTTGCATGACTACCTTCTTCTCTCTTTTGCATTCAGGCCTATTGGTATAGCAGTCAGAAAGCATGCTAGGTTCGTAATGGCGATGGAGGTGGCGCGCCATATAGAGAGCGAGAAGAGAGAGGCCCTGTCCAAGGTTAATAACCTTGACAAGAAGGTCAAGGCCTTGAAGGCAAAGAAGATGGAACTGCTCGCCAAAGCCAGTCGTCTGGAGAAAAGATGTCAGAAGTTCAACAAGGCTGAGGCCAATATTAGGGACAAGGCTATCTAAGTGTTTCTTGATGGCACAGCTCGGGAGGAATGGTTACGGAAATGCACGGAGGATAATCTTTCGATCTTTGAGCAAGGTTTTCAGAAGGCCAAGGCTCTGATGTTGGCCAAGTATCCGAGCCTCTTTCTGGATGACATAAGAGTGCCTATCTTTAAGTCACCTTTAGGGGAGACCGCCGCACCAACCGAAGCTGGAGATGTCGCTTCCTAAGGGGAGAAGAGTGTCCAGCCTGGGAATGCTCGTGCTCCTTGGGATAGCTTTCTCCCATCTTTCCCCTTTTGTAATTTCTTTTTATGGCTACTTAATAAGTACTCTTGCTGCCCCCAGGGGCTTTTCAATGAGACATGCCTTTTCACTATCCCTTGGAAGGGTGTGTTTTATTTTTGCAATTGTGTTCTTCTCATTCACATCTTGCAATATTTTTTACTTTGACACAAGCCCTTACCGTTAGCTAAAGGCTGGCAAAGAAGCTTTGCCATTTCTTGGGCTAGGACTAAAGCTAGATCGTGTCAGATAACACTTGTGTGCTACCTTATCACGTTGGGTGATACTTGCTTGAGCGATGCACGTAGTCTTGCTGCTCAGGCACGGTGCTCGGGCATACGGCTCAGGCATCTAAATTTATATCATTCGTGAGAACTTAGAATTAAATACCTCTGCTGGAGCAAAAGTTCGACAAATATGCAATTATGCTGTAAAGAGAAGTCTTCATTACTTAATGAGAAAGGTTGAAATTAGAATGGGATTCATATATTCCTGTAATTCATCTGACTAACTAAACACTGATGTGATAAAAAAACTTTTGAGTTTTGCTTTAACCAAAGTCTACTCTAGTTGCTCCCCAAAAAGGAAGTATCTTGCTTTTCCATAAGATACTATTGATAGTACCGCCGTAGAATCTCTGCATTCCAAGTTCGACGGATCGGGACCCCTAAAAGTGTCTCTAATGAGTAAGCACCTAGTTTGCGCACCTTCGATATGCGATAGGGTCCTTCCTAGTTTGGCAATAATTTCTCGATGGTGGCTTTAGGTCTGACACCTCTAACTTTCGGAGGACTAAATCTCCTATTCAGAACAGCTTTGTGCGAACCCTTCAATTATAATGCCGAGCAACCCTCTGCTTTGTTGAGATTGATCACTCCAGGGCTTGAGCCCGCACGTCATCTAAGAGATCAAGATTCCTTCGAAGGTTCGCTTCATTCTCTCCCTCAGAAAATTGCAACATTCAAATAGTTGGGAGTCCCACTTCAATGGGCAAGAGTGCTTCCGTCCCAAAATATAGTAAAAAAGGATTTTGCCTCGTGACGGAATGATGTGTTATTCGATATGCCCAAAGTTCCTTGGGGAGCTTATCTACCCATGCCCCATTGGCTTCATCTAACTTCCTCTCCAAGCCTTGAACAATGCTTTGGTTCATATTCTCCTTCTGTCCATTTGATTGTGGGTGGGCCACTGACATGAAGCAGAGGTTGATGGAAAGGCCTTCACAGAAGTTCTAAAAGTTGGAGTTCTCGAATTGTTTCCCATTATTCATGATCAGGATTTTTGGAACCCCAAAACGACAAACATCGTTCTTGCAGAAAAATTCTTCACACTTTGCCAATGCGATGGTAGCTAGTGGCTCGTCTTCGATCCACTTGGTGAAATAGTCGATGGCGACTATTACAAAATGTTGTTGAATTGTTGCCATGGGAAATAGACCAAGAATATCCATTCCCCACATCGCAAAAGGAATTGGAAAAGTTAAAACGCTGAGTGGAGTTGCTGGCGTATGCGAGAGTGGAGCAAACTTCTGGCATTGGTCGCATCTTCTTGTAAAATTGACAGCGTCCTTTTGCATCCCTGGCCAGTAGTAACCTTATCTTAGGATTTTGTGCGCTAGATTTCTTCCGCCCAAATGTTGCCCACAAATGCCCTTGTGGCCCTTGTGGACTTCCCGCAATGCATAATCTACTTCTCTGGGGCTTAAGCACTTAGGATATGGTAGGCTGAATGACTTTTTGTATAGGGCCTCATTTATAAGAGCATACCGATAAGCTTTGGTGCGTAGATTGCATGCTTCACTCTGCCCTTCAGGCAATCTTCCCGTGGTAAGGTACTGTATGATCGGATTCATCCATCAAGGTTCTTACTCTATCACGTCGACTTTTGTCATAGGATGGATACTTCTTTCTTTGAGGAGCTCAATTTAAACTGCTCAAGAGAACTCCGAGACATTAATGGAGGCAAGCTTTCATAGGAAATTTGCTTGAGTATTCTAATCCCTTGGTATCTGCCAAATAGTAAAATTTTTGAATCTGGCTGCCTGAGTCCTTACAGCTTGAAGATACTGGATCTTTCTCTCATCTCTGGCTTCATATTCCCCTAAAACGTGGTTCACCACTAATTGGAATTGTTGTGAATAGAGAGAAAATCTACTTTTAACGAGTGGGCAAGTCTTACCCTTGCCAGAAGTGCTTCGTACTCCGCCTTATTGTTTGATGCTTGGAAGTACAAAAGAAAGGCATATTCAATAACAAACTTCTCTGGGCTGATCAAGATAAGACCTGCTCCACTGCTACCTACCATGGATGAGCCATCTGCATAAAGGAGCCAAGGGTCTGAAGCTTTAGAGATAACCAGTTATGGGGGGGCCTTCTGATATAGTGCACTCAACGACGAAAATGGATAAGGCTTGGGCCTTAATTGGACACGGGCATGTATTTGATATCAAACTCCCCCAACTCTACCCACCAGTTGACCAGCCTTCTCGATACCTCTGGGCTCTGTAGAACTTTCCTGAATGGCTGGTTAGTCAATACAGTAATTGTATGCTATTGAAAGTATGGTCGAAGTTTCCTTGCCAAAGTAATGAAGGCTAGGGCCACTTGTCAATTCGTGGATACCTGGTTTCAACATCTTGTAAAACCTTGCTCACATAGTAAATAGGCTTTCACCGATCGTTCTCTTCTCGGATCAAGACCGCACTAACCACCACTTCACTAACTGATAGGTAGAGGAAGAGATTTTCACTTGTGAGTGGCTTGGTACGAAGAGGAGGAAACACTAAGTATCGCTTTAAGATTTGGACATGAATCTCCCCAAGAACAGCTCTTGCATTTGTTTGATTGTCTTGAGTGGTTTGATGGCGTGAATGGCACCTATCTTCTCTGAGTTGGCCTCGATGCCACGTTAAGAAACCAGGAATTCTAAGAACTTACCGGATGCTACTCCAAACGCGCACTTGAATGGGTTTAGCTTCATCTTGTAAATTCTTAGGATATCGAAGATTTCCTTGAGGTCCTCGACATGAGCTTATGCTTTAATGCTTTTCACGAGCATGTCATCCACGTATACCTCCATATTTTTCCTGATTAAGTCACGGAAGATCATGTTAACCAAGCGTTGGTACGTAGCTCCCGCGTTCTTGAGCCCAAAGGGCATGACTCTGTAGCTGTAGAGTCCTCGCTCGGTGATCAAGGAGGTTTTGGGGATGTTGTTTTCAAACATCCTTATTTGATTGTACCCCAAATGCATCCATGAAGCTTAAAAATTTATGGCCCGAGGAAGTGGATAGCTATCCTCCAGGCACGCTCTATTAAGGTCAGTGAAGTCGATGCATATGTGCCAACGCCTGACTTGGGTACCATCACAAAATTACCGATCCAATTAGGGTAAGAAATCTCCCTGATGAATCCGATTGCCAACAATTTATCCACCTCATTTTTTATTTTCACTTGCCTTTCTAGGGTAAATGTCTACTTCTTGTGCCTGATCGACTTCTGGAGCGGGTTAACATTCAGCTTAAGATTGATTATCTCAGGATCAATTCCGGGCATATTAGATGCTGTCCAAGCAAATATGTCAGAGTAACTTTGTAGAAGGCTAACAAGCTTGTGCTTGAGGCCTTCTTCCAGACCCTTTCCAATCCTTACTGTCTTATCCTTGTTCCCAAGGTATATCTCTATGTCTAAGAGGTCTTCAGTAGGCTTCCCTCTTTTGACCTTCATTTCATCTCTTAAATCTTCAATGACAAAGATCTCATTGTTTTTGTTTGGCATGACGCCATATAACATTGCCGAGCCAAGACTTGATCACCCTTGACTTCCCCAATTCCGTGTTCCGTAGGGAACTTCATTTTCATGTGGTATGTGGATACCATTGCTTTTAACTGGTTCAGCGTTGTCCGGCCAAGGATGTCATTGTAAGCTGAAGGAACACAAACCACCACAAAATCCAACATCAATTTTGCCTGAGTTGAGGGAGTGCCCATGGCAACGGGTAGTGTAATGATTCCCTCGCAGACCACTGGGTGGTTGGAGAAGCCATAAAAGGGCGTGTCTATCTTACGTAGCCGATTGGATGGGATGTTCATCTTCTGGAACGCCTCATAAAAGCGGATGTCTGCCGAACTTTAATTATCCACAATGATTCTCTTCACGTCGAAGTTACCCACTCAGAGGGTAACGACTAGCGGATCGTCATGGGGTGTCTTCGTGTCCCCAACATCTTCTTCAGAGAAAGATATCGTTGGGACTGGATTCGTCTTCTGCATCTTAGCTGATGGTCCGATAGTGGTGCACACTTTTCTCGCATAAGTATTTCGTCATTGTCCAGAAGAACCTCCAGCTGCAATTCCCCCCAAGATAATGTTGATAGTGCCCCGGTTTTCTTGCACTTCTTCTCTTCCCACTAAGGGAGTGGCTTCCCTTATAGTGACATATTTCTTCAAATGCCCTCGGTTGATGAGAGCTTCTATAGCATGCTTGAGTGACTCACAATTATCGGTGGTGTGGCCATGATCATTGTGATACCGACACCATAAATTCCTATCTCTTTTACTTGGTCCCGATCTCATTTTATCCGGTCACTCTAGGATCTCTTTATCCTTTGTCTCATGAAGAATCTGTGACGGCCTGACATTCAATGGCGCCAGGTTCTTCATATCGAACAGCTCCTTGGGGTGCTGTTCATCCCTCCTTGAGAGCTTAGAGTTTCTCCCACCTCTAGAACTATCATCTCGGGCACGCTTTCCTTGTTCTTACCCGTTATCACTTCAATGTCCTTTAAGTGTTTCCAAGTACTCTTCGGCTTGAATGTATTTGTTAGCTTTATCCAACAGTGCGCTCATGTTCCCAGGGGGACTCTTGTTGACCGCAAATGCAAATTTGGAAGTGGGTCGAAGTCTGCGCAAAAAAGCGGTGTACTTCACCGACTCGTCCAGATTGTTAATTTCCAACATCGCTGCATTGAACCGTCCCAAATATTGTGACAAAAATTCGTCCTTCTCTTGCACCACGTTGAGAAGGCTTACATAATTCTTCCTTCTAGTTCGACTGCTCACGAAATGTTTCTGAAACGTATCAGAAAGTTGAGCAAAGGAATGAATTGATCTGGGCCATATGGACTTGAACCACGCATGCGCAGCCTTCTTCAAGGTGGTTGGAAAAACCTGGCACATGATAGTGTCGGAGTCTTGGAGAAGTAGCATGTTTGGCTGAAATTAGTAGACGTGCTCCCTAGGGTCCCCACTCCCATCATACAAATCACATTGTGGCCTCCGAAAATTAGGAGGCAACTTCGCCTTTTCGATCGCCTCGGACAGGGGATACCTAGAATCCCCTCTTAGGGGAGAGAATTCTTTTGGGCAGAATTCAGAGACGGTTTTATGAGAAGTTTGTCCTTGGGGGCGTACTCCTTGTGCCTCGTGGTGAACTCATCCTTGGGGACGTCTTCCTCTGTCTGCATAGCAACGACCACGAGATTCGCTCCCCGAAATGGGAGCCAAATCTATGATATCCTCCATTGATGTCTCCATCCGGAAGCATGAACCGCTGCTGGTAACATGCTACTCGGCGTCCATCCTGGGCCCAATAACTTGGATCAGCCTCTAATCTATACTTTAGGCCATAACTTGACCTTGAGGTCAAGCTGAGGTGGAGGTCACTCAGATCTAAGTGAGTCTGGTTGGTGGAAGCCGTGGGAACCACGACTTCAAGTGTTCTCTGTAAAGTGCTAACCACGCTTCTGAGCTCATGGATCTCCCTCGTCAGATCCACATTTGGGGTTATGAAAAGCTTTGGGCTGAGGTGATGATGAAGGTCCCCCCCTTTCAGCATAGGGATCGGGGAATGATTTCCCCTTGAACCGTCACTCGTCTGATGTGTAACAGAAGTTACATTGACGCGGTCATCGCTGGAATATCGATAAGATGGTGTCAAAGACCGACCCTCTCGGTGAGAGCCACTGGAACGTATTCACCAATTCCACTGGAACGTATTCACCAATTATGAATCGAGCAACTGACTGGAGAAGTGTCGGAGGATGATTGTCTGGTCATGTTACCTATCAGTCTCACAGATGGCGTCAAAATGTTGTTGCTAGAATGTTGATCGGGAACCACAGCCAGGAAATGAACCTGCAAAATAGAACACGGAGTGACCGCTGGGGGGTGTTCTGGCAAAGTCCGGCGGATGGGGCTCCAATGCTAAAGTCAGAACATTGCTATGAGGGTAGAGCTCTGAATAGCAGAAAATACACTGGGTGTGTGTGTGTATGTGTGAACCTGTCTGCCTACCTGAAGCGCTCTCTATAATATAGACTTAACTTGTAGAGTCCTGATTGTTTTGCGACTTTTTTCCTATAGGTCTGGAGACCAGTTGAGATAATGTTAGAATCCTTATTGACCATGTCATCATTCCCTCTTGAGAGCATCACTATTCTTCTAGGACTTTGACTTCTCTAGTAGAGTTTCTCTCAGATACGGGACCGCTATTGACCATGAGTCAATCCTGTCACGTGTCACCAACTGGTAGGGCGAGCACATTTAACCATATAAGAGCTCATTGGAGTAGCGTTAACTTCGATTTTGAAAAGGAACCTACGAACTTTTATGGAAATCCATGGGCTCACATCATCCATTGAGTTGAAAAAATTCACTAAAAATAAAAACAGACACCATTGAGGATGTATCCAATGTACAAAAGATTGTACTTCATCGGGCTTCACGTCAATATTTTTTGGCAAGTTTAGTAATACTTTTTGTCAAAATTTTGGTCAGTAACATCGAACCTTTATGAGATGTTTGATCACTTTAATGCCAAAATTTTGTCCTAGGAATGCTCTCGTATCCTGGATTTGTACGAGGAACGCCGAGTAATCCAAGACTCCTATGGTAGTCAGTCTATCTTAATTTTGGTCCTTTTTTCCGTGGACAAAATAGAAGCTTATATTATATTGTTCTAAATCCAAAGTTCCTGTAATTGCATAGGTTCAATTCTGTAGTTCTCATTGATAATCTCGTAGCAACACCAATAATCTCTTAGCAGTGAAGAAGGATCTAACATAAAGAAATGCACCTATACAACACTGTGGATTCTGTACAAGTTAAAAAAACACGGTATGTTGCTGCTGTAAAATCAATAGGAATCACAATCTAGAATTATGGTCTGCATGCAAAGAGTGGCCACTGGGTAGGATTCCTTTGATTTCTTCGATGCGAGTAAAGGCATATGCATCAAAACCCTAGTAGAATCAAGACTAATGGCTGACCTTGGACCTTAGCATTAGAGATTAAGATAGAGTCTCTTTGAAACCCACTCTTAGATGAAGTACTAATCTCGAGTTGACTAAGGTTGACCGGTAATACCCCGTGCCAAACAATGATTTGTATACAACATAGGTATAAGATATTTAACTATATCACGGTCTAAGAAATTTATTGGTATATTTTACAACAAACTTAGATGCACCAATTGTGTTTTGCTACTGATAAGAACTAAATTTGATGCCAATTGGTCAGCCAACCCCATAGCATACTTCATAGGAGAACCATGGTTGCAATATGCCTTTGACAGTGAATCCTGCAGTAAATATGATTGGTGAGTCTCGTAATGCTACTGGCATTTGGCAACACGTTCCAAATGTTCCCATTGAAGGTGATATTTCGGAATTACAGTCTGTTTCTCAAGGTAATTTATCAACTTTCATGACGCCGCTCACGTTACTGCGCATTATCAAATGATGCTTTTAGCGGTATTCATGTAGGAAACGACAGTACAAGAAATTGGGCAATCCCTACGTTATACTACTCTTAGCTTAAGTACATGCTCCCATCGGCATAGGCTATCTTGATGGTACAAGCCCGTGTTTACTATTGGCTTTTTTTTTTTTGTCAAATATATATTTTAATTTCTATTTTCCTGTTCAGTTATTTATGTAAGTGGACGGCTTATATTTTTGGTATAAGTGGTTTCCAAGTTTTCTTTTAAATTATAAATTTCTGATTCAGAGGTCTTTGGCCAAACCTACCCATATGTAATATTGACCACTGCAGTAAGCTTGAAATAGAAAAATAAGAGCACGGCTCAGAATCTCACTGAACCATCATTCATGAAACCAAACAACCTGTACATAAGATTTGATTATCATCTGACCAAAATAACATTATGCTCACTAAGTACCACTCCTACTAAAAAAATCTGAACACCAATTACTGGCGATTCTAACGTAGGTAAATGTCAATCATAAAGATCACTAGTTGTAGCCTATTTGAAATACATGATATGTTAACGACAATTGCAATAGTTGTATACATCGTCACTCGTAATGCTTCGATCTTGATACTCTCCATTGAGAAGTTTCTTGGCAAGTTCACACCCCTACTTTAGTTACGCTTAGATGTAGTCGGCAACTAATTGAGTAAAGTAGAATGTGACCACAACAGAGAAGCAAATGAATCATAAACAACAAATGCAGATGAGCTAGAACAATACCATTATATTTTTGTGCAATGAATACAAGGTTCCATGACGAGGACATGGAACACGCAGACACGCACAAAGATACAAAAGGAAACTGCATCTCACGTATAGGTATTTGCCATCATCATGCAAATTTCCTTCCTTTTTCTTCTCCTATAATCTTCATGTTCTTCCTCTCGCTCTCTTTTTTTTTCTTTCTTTTTGGTGTTTAGAAGTCATCTGGTTCCACAAATTGGAAAAAGAACAATGACATCCTAACATAAAAGGTCTTCACATGAACTTGGAAACCATAAACACAAGAATTGAGTAAGCTTTTGCCCCTCCTTACAGTACACGCCTAGTATATAATACACAGGTGATGTGTTAACAGAAAGAGATGGCATGTGCATGAATAAGTTTAATCTATGGTATGGCTCTTTCGATCGGTACCAAGTCGAGTTCATGAGCCTGAAAACAGTAAAGTGGCAGCTATCATTGAGATTGGCTATTGGCATCTACCTATTGTAAGATCACGGGCAATAAGGAAATGGAATGATTGCTCCCCCTCAGATGGATTGTGAAGATAAAGCATGGTGGAACTTACAAAAAAATGGTAAGTTTACAATCAACTGTCTGGGAACATTTAGAAGTAAGGCAAGCAAAGTCGGTGGAAAATTGTTTGGTTCCCTGGACATATTCCCAGATGTGCAGTGATTCTGTGGATGCTATGCAAAAATGGTCTAAGGACAAAGGATAAGCTTAAGGTGTGGAACAAAACCATAGAAGATGCATGTTCTCTATGCAATGCTGAAATGGAAAATGTGAATCACTTATTCATACAGTACAATATTGTCAATCACATTTGGAGAAAAGTCTTCCAAAGATTACAAGTTGAGATACATATGCAAACCTGGCAACATCTACTTACTCAGGTTCAGGGGCGGAACTACGCTTGTACGAGGGGGTGCTGTAGCCCCCCCTCAGATTTTGAAAAAAAATAAAATAATATATATAGTGTTTTTTTTTTCATTTGTAACTTTCCCTTTCTCTCTCTTTCTCTCTCTCTCTCTCTACTCCTCTCTCGGCCGACTGCTCACTTTGTCACCGGACACCGGCTCACCGCGGCACGTCTCCAGCTCGGCAGCTCTCCGGTCATCGCCCATCGGCTCGGCAGCGGTCAAGTGAAGGTCATCGGGCCACCGGTCATCGGCTCGGCAGTGGGCAGCCTCGGCCATCTCCTTAACGCAGCACTTACGCCGCCACGCCGGTCGGCGGTCGCCGTGGGCCGTGGCGTCAGCCGTCAAGTGAAGGTCTCACGCCGTGTCCCGTGATGCCTGCTGCCGGCATCTCTCGTCGGCTCCTCCTCTCTCGGCTCTCTCAGCCACCGCGGCTCGCCGCACCGCCCGCATCGGCCGCACGCCGGCACCACCCATCGACCCACGGCCACCGGTCGTCGGCTGGGCTCATCAGTTGGTCACCGTCCCCACCCTAATTCCGGCCAGTCCCCACCCAACTCCGGCGACTCCGACCAGATCAGATCTGGCAGATCTAGCTTAGATCTACCGTATACGAGCCGGCGGACGAACGGAGGAAGTTCCGCCACTGCCGTTCGGCGGTCACGGAGCTTGAAATAGTGAAATTGCAGATCTGACTTTGAGTTTCAGTTACCGACGACATTGCGACAACGACGCCGTTCTGATTTCTGAGGACTGAGGTCAGTGTGCATTTTGAACAATTTCTTTTGCTATTGAGAATTGATTATTTGATTAACAATTTTAGGTTGTTAGTTGTGTATTTGATAATTTAGATTATTAATTGATGCTTTATGGATGTTAATCGTGCATTGAGCACTTAATTTGAGATTGTTGATGGAGGATGGGACCCAATTGGATTGAGATGTCAGATATGTGATTTAGTTGAATGGTGGGTTGAAATTAAGTTAATTAGGTTAACGCGATAATAAAACATGACTGGAAAAGTGCACTTTGTTTTTGTGTGTTATTTTACTTATAAAAATATTTATCTCCTTCGATATATTTTTAGCCCCCCCCCCCGGGATGAAATCCTGGTTCCGCCACTGCTCAGGTTACAAGGAAGTTCACGGGGAAAAGTTTTCATACAAGGCTGTGCAAACTAGCTCTGGCAGGTGCAGTGTATTATATATGGAATGAAAGAAACAGGAGAATATTTTAACAAGAGCAAAGGTCAGAAGAAGAATGTATTAAAGGGATCCAACAATTGATAAAGCACAGCGTGCTCAGCTGGAAGAAGGCTCGAAGGAATAATATAAACAAGCAGTTATGCCATGCTTGGGAGAGACCAGACAATATACTAGCTTAGACTGTGATTAGTAGATGTTAGTTTCTATCTGTAAAGAGGGAAGCTTGAATGTAATAGTGTAAAGAATTTCGGTTTGAGCTTACATGAATAAAAGGGACATTTTTTTACCAAAAAAAAAAGTTCACGAGCTTTCATTAACTATCGTACGTCATCTTGCGATTTATGAGAATAGTCTCGTAGGATAGACTTGGCGAGCTTATACCGTAACACTGGTGAAATTGTTGTGTGATGGGCACAATATAAGAGAGATATATCGCAGCGGAAATACTTTGAGTATTATGATAGAGGAGGAGGAAGTGGAGAGGAGAAACACTCAATATATATCCTTCACTACTCAATTAACACTTCTTTCACAAAACACCTTACTCACTCACTCTTTTAATTATAATAGTCTCTCTTTCATTTTACATACTCTTTCACTACTATTAAAATACCTAGGTGATATACCAAGACATTTAAAGACTCATTTATCTCCTAAAGATAACTCCCCTAACCTTTACTTTTCATCTTCTTCTTTAATCACTCAT
Source organism: Escallonia herrerae (assembly GCA_033070095.1). Classification (NCBI taxonomy): domain Eukaryota; kingdom Viridiplantae; phylum Streptophyta; class Magnoliopsida; order Escalloniales; family Escalloniaceae; genus Escallonia; species Escallonia herrerae. The sequence continues at coordinate 36,234 of JAVXUP010003329.1, read as the reverse complement.
AGGTTATGAGTAACTCCTCTAACCTTTCACTTTTTACCTTCTCTTCATTTATTCATGTCTTGATTCTTCTTCATCAATTGTCATAACTTTGTAGAATCAAGATTAAGTCTCAACACGCCCCATTAAGCATGATTCTCTCACTCCAAGTCGACTTCGTAGCTTTTCGAAGACTTCTCTATTCAAGGGCTTTATGAAGATATCCGCAACTTGATCTTCGGATTTTACAAACTTGACCTGGACTTTCTTGTGAGATGAAAGTTCCATCATCTCTTTGCTTTACCTCGATCCCAAGATAATATGACATCAAACCGATATTAGTTATTTCAAACTCCTTGGCCATTTTCTGCTTGAAATCATCAAACATCTTCACACAGTTGCCAGTAAAAATTAAATCATCGACATATAAACATACTATCAAGATGTCACCTTTTCCATTCATCTTGATGTAGAAGGCATGCTTATGTGGGCACTTCTTGAAGCCTCTCTCTTGAAAATACTTGTCGATGCGACTGTTCCACGGCCTTGCACTTGCTTCAACCAATATAGGGCCTTCTTCAACCTTAATACTTTGTCTTCATGGCCTTGAACAACATATACATACTTCTTCATCAAGAAAATCATTAAGGGAGGCTGACTTTACATCCATCTAATGGATCTTCCACTTATTGAGAGCTGCTGAAGATATTAACAGTCGTACCCTTTCCAATTGAGTGACTGGGGCGAAGACTTTATCATAGTCAATCTCAGCCGTTTGCTTGTAACCTGTGACAACAAGCCTTGCTTTGTACCTCTCAACCTTGCCTTTAGAATTTTTCTTCACTTTATAAGCCCATTTTACAACGATGGGCTTCTTATCCATTTGAAAAGTGGTCAGTTCCCAAGTATTCTTCTCGATGGCATCAATCTCTTCATTCATGGCCTTCCTCTATTTTTCACTTCTTGATGCTTCATAAAAATCGATTGGTTCAGTATCGGCAAAAAAGACAACATATTTTGGTTATGATTCAAGTCACCATAAATCTCTTCTAGTGATCTCTTGCCTTGTGGTCCTGTCTTGACAGGACTATCGACTGATGATGCTGATGATGTTGCGCTCGATAGAGTTGAAGATGCTAGACTCGAGGGAGTCAAAGGTTCTATCGGCTCTTCTTCTATCTCTTTTCTATCTGTATCGATTGGATAGAAAACATACTGCTCCTTGTCTCGATCAGTCCAGTCCCACAAGCTCTTCTTATCAAAAGTCACGTCTCGACTGACTTTCATCTTCTTATTAACAGGATTGTACAATTTGTACCCTTTTGACTGTTGACTGCAACTGATGAAGATAAACTTTTCACTTTTATCATCTAGCTTCTTCCTTTGCTGATCAGGAACATGCACATATGCAATGCTTCCAAGTACTTTCAAGTGGGACACACTTGGCTTGTATCCACTCCAAGCTTCTTGTGGTGTTTGATTCCACACATTTCTTGTCGGACATCGATTCGATAAATAGACCGCACAATCGATTGATTCAGCCCAAAATTCCTAGGGCAAATTCTTGCTCTTCAACATGCTTCGAGTCATCTTCACTATCGACCGATTCTTTCTTTCCACCACTCCATTCTGTTAGGGTGAGTATGGAATGATAAGCGGTCGACAGATGCCATTCTTTTTACATAATACCTTGAATGCCTTGGATATGAATTCTCCACCTCGATCAGATCTCATCACCTTGATCTAAAATCCACTCTGCTTCTCGACAAGAGCCTTAAACCTCTTGAAGGTTGAGAACACCTCTGACTTTGCTTGAGGAAATAAACCCATGTTTTCCTACTTAGTCATCAATGAACAGTAGAAAGTATATGTTCTTACCAAGAGATGCTGGATCGATTGGACCGCACAAATCAGGGTGTATTAGCTCCAACGGCGCCTTTGCTCTCAATATCGACTCCTTTAAAAAACTGTGTCGATGTTGCTTTCCTACAAGACAAGCCTCGTAGAGTTGGTCTGGCTGGTCTATCGATGGCAATCCCTTTACCATATTCTTTGTCGATAGCAATTTCAAACCTCCAAAATTTAGATGTCCAAGCCTCAAATGCATAACGAAGATTGGTTAACGAAATAGGCCTTCAAACAATTAGGCGCATCATGATGGATATTCATCAAAAACATCCTATTGCTCGACATTGGAACACGAGCGACCAAGCTCCCTCTATCATCTCTCGAATAAAGACATTTGTCTTTCATATGGATAACATAGCCTTTTTCCGATGGCTGGCCCATGTTCAAAATGTTTGCATTCATCTCAGGAACATAATAAACATTTGAGATGAACTGATGACCTCCATTCTTCAATTTGATCAGAATTTGAAAATTTTGCCTTCGCCTTTGACTGGAATTTTGGACATGTCTCCAAATGTAATATATCTCATCACCGATTCATCCATCTCAATAAACATGTGTTTGTAGCCACACATGTGATTGGTGGCACCAGTATCAAGATACCAAGAAATTTTCTTTTCTTTTTTGGATCCATCGTGTGCCAACAAGACCGTGTCATCGCCCACCTTATTTTCTTCTGTATAGTGGCCATCATATTTTCCTTTCTTTGTTCGTCTCGACACTCCCAAGAGTAGTGTTCGAACTAATGGCACGTGAAACATTCAATGTCTTTCTTGTTTTGGAGTTGATAATAACTACGTCTTCCTAGACGTTGTCCTTTTGATGGACGGAATTTTGAACCCGATTCATAATTGTTGTACTGAGTTTGTATACCATGGCCTCTGCCATGACCTCGACCGCGACCTCGTCCACGGCCTCTACCTCGACCACGACCTCGACTCTTATTAGTGACGTCTTATCTCTTGTTGATATTTATCTTGGCCGGAAGAGCTTGATCGATAGGCTTTTTGTTCCTCCTTTTGATTTTGTCCTCATGGACTTGCAATTTTCCCTAGAGCTCATCGACTGTCATAGTCTTGGTGTCATTGGATTACTCGATGGCAACAATTATATGATCAAATTTTGGATCAAGAGACCGAAAGATCTTCTCGACCACTCGACTATCTTCCATCTCTTCACCATTCTTCTCAAGTTGGTTCACAACCGAGAGAACTCTCGAGATGTAGTCAAATATTGTCTCAGAGTATTTCATTTGTAAAGACAAAATTCACCTGAAAGGCTTTGGAGTCGCACCTTTTTTTACCTTATCAATGCCTTTAAAAGCATTTTCCAACGTATCCCATGCTTTCTTTGCGGTGTTGGCGTGCGCAATATTCTCAAAGATATTGTCATCGACGCCAAGTTGAATGAGTAAAAGAGCCTTCTGATCTTTCACTCGGGCTTTTTTGGCAGCCTTCTTCCCAGCTTGGCTAGTACTGGCCAAGTTTTCCTGTTCAACATATTCTTCTTCTACGGCCTCCTAAACAACTTGACCACCAAGAAAGGTTTTCATTTGGATGCTCCACGTTTCATAGTTATCTTTCACAAGCTTTGGAAAAGGAAATGCTCCACTTGTTGCAGCCATTAAAACCTCCGCTTTGATGCCACTTTGTTGCATGATGGGCACAATATAAGGGAGATATATCGTAGCGAAAATACTTGAGTATTATGGTAGATGAGGAGGAAGTGGAGAGGAGAAACGATCAATGTACATCTTTCATTACTCAATCAACACTTTTTTCACAAAACAACTTACTCACTCACTCTTTTCATTACAATACTCTATCTTTCATTTCACTACTATTAAAATAACTAGGTGATACACCTTTTTATACTAACACATTTATAGACTCATTTATTTCCTAAAGATAACTCCCTTAACCTTTCACTTTTCATGTCCTTATTTAATCACTCATAGGTTATGAGTAACTCCTCTAACCTTTCACTTTTTACCTTCTCTTCATTTATTCATGTCTTGATTCTTTCTCATCAATTGTCATAACTTTGTAGAATCAAGATTAACGAGTGTTCAGAAATCACCGTCAAGTACTTTGCTATTGGTGAATTCAAGCATTTTAGTGTTATGAATCTCACTAAAGTGCAAGAAATGTCAATCTCACTCCATCATGTAGACTTTGGGAACTAATTCTTACATTGGATATGTGGATCACATCAAAAACTAGTGGATGTGCAATGGTTGATCTACTGTGATTTATTAACGCTTCTTTGGATTTTATGTTAGGAAAATGCATGGCTATTGATAAAGAAAGTCTATCGATATGAAAAGGTTATCGATAGTGTCAAATGCAAGAAGAAGTGACTTGCAAGTCTTAAGAGACTTTATTAATGTTATCTTGAAATGGTATATGCAAAAACAAGATAAGTTGCTGCCAATCAATGGCTAATCAAGAGTGAAAATGTTTTCACTTAGAAAAGTACAAGCCTATCGATAGTGAAAAATGCAAGATGATATAGTTTAAGCCAGTAGATGGCTTATTGTTAGTGAAAAATGCAATGCTATCGATAGTGAAAGGCTACCGATAGGAAAAAGGCTATCGATAGTAAAAATGTATCAACAGGAAAAAGCTATTGCTAGCGAAAAGTTATCAATAGTATGAAAGGCTACTGATAGGAAAAGGCAATCGATAGTGAAAGGCTATTGACAGTAAAAAAATGCTTCCACTTTAAATAGTACAATACTATCGATGGTAACTAAATATTTTCTTCTAATACACTTCAATGCTATCTTAGTGCAGCTAAAGCCAATCAATGACTAATTGATAGTAAAAATGCTTTTACTGAAGAGTGCACGTCCATCGATAGTAAGAAAATATTTTTCCTTTGAGATATGACCCTTCACAATTTTCAAGTATTCAATTACTTGAGCCAAGGGGGCAATGTTTGCACCAAAAAATAATTTTTCCCAATGACATGTTTTTAATCAAATGTCAGTAAATGGCATTTATTTGTGAAAAGTGATAATGAAGAATTCAAATTAGAAAGTTATTTTCTAACTTCTGAAATGTACTCCTATTGATAAGGGATAAGTGTTACTTATTTGTGGGTAGTTATTATCTAAGTGGTAGGAGTTATTTTCTAAGTAGGTATAGTTTGTCTTTAAGTGGATAGTTTGTCTTGTAGTGATAGTTATTTTTTTACAAAGTCTATAATATAAATGGTGGATCAAAGAAGGACCATAATCATCATCAACCATACAAATCAAGACTTGACTTTTCAAGTCTTTTTCATTTCATGTTTAGAGGTTTTTGCTGCCGATCAATAGGGATTTCAGTTTCTAGACTTGGGAATATTGTTGTGTAAACATTCACAATCAATCGAAAGCTTTTCCTTCTCTTCATTGGGCGCACAATCATTCCACTTTTAGTTTACATTTCTATTTTTAGAGAAGTCTTCAAGCCCTAGAAGCAAAAAAAGATCCCACGCTTTTAATCGATTGCGTCGCAGGTGCACAAATCGATTATGAGTTTGTCTAGCATTGCAAACACCCCCCCCCCCCCCCTCATGTATATCCAATACTATGACATGATATAGTCCAACATTTAGTCTTTACCATCTTCCAACATCCTTGTTAGAAGAGATTGTCAATTCTAATTTAGAGATGTTACTACCACGATTACTGAAGAAAACAAGAAAAGTACTCTAAAATGCATCTCTCCAGATTATGTCATGAAGAATTCAAGACTAACCCTTATACTTGTGTGCTTGAACACTTATAATATATACAGGAAAAAAATCATGTACACACCAATCTCACGTGCCAATGAATATCACGAACAAATGCCTTATGTTGGATTAGATTACGAGCCCGATCCTTGTTTTCTCTATCCAAAAATCTCGTACCTCATGAGTCAATGTGTGTGCATATTAGTTTTCCTGGCCTAAAGAAGGAGAGGGGAGTGACTATTGATCATAATCAACCCTATCTATTTTTTCATTCTCTTAGTTAACAAAGTGGCAGATAACTCTTTTAAAAGTGGAAGTGAAAAGTCATACAAACTCACTATCATCAAAGTGGGAGTTACTTTTTAATTTTTGTATACTGTCGGCCACTAGGTATCGACTGGACATGCTTTCAGGAAATAGTAAAACAGATGGACATTAAGTTTAATATGTATTAGGCGGAATTGCCTACTATTTTTGTTGTAGCCACTTGTTTGGATCTTAGGTTAAAGCTGCATGGCGCGAATATCTCGATAGTAAAAATATCCAAACTAATGTACTACATGAATGATGACATAATCGATCTTACGAAGAAAGTGAACGCGACATTTGAGAATTTATATAACCTATATTAAAATTCCGTCGACATGCATGGACTAGCTACATCATCGAGAAGTGAAATATATTATGGGACATACCTTAAGGGCTATGAACATCTAGTGGTAAGACAACTACCAGTGAAAGATACTTCTAGTTCTGCAGGTTCCTCTATTTTTTCCTCTTTTAATAAAATTGGTTTATATGCAAATACTAATCAGTATTCTTCTTTACCAATGGAAGAGCAGAAACTTTAATTTATTAACTTTTCAGAAAAAAAATGAAAAAAGTTATAAAACTTTATCCCAAATTGTCCGGGATGTACTACCCATGGAAGCCCCCACGATTGCTTCAGAGTCAGTATTTTCAGCGAGCAGGAGGTTATTGGATCATAGGAGGAGTCGTCTTAACCCCGAGTCACTCGAGTTATGTCTATGTTGGAATAATTATCTTAATGCAAAATATCGTGAGTAAGATAAACTGATTGATGATAGGAGGTGTAGCGATTCAGACGTCAAAGTACTTTTGAATGATTAGGTAATTTCCTTTTCTTTCTCAAGCTTTTAAAATAAATTATTTTCAAAAAAATTAAATGCATCTAAAGTAAACAATGCACTTGAGAAAAGAGATATTTTTCCTCACTTTTTTTTAAAAAGATATGGGGGCCGATCCCTGTCTACTGGTGGGAAAAATTTTATTTATCCACCGAACCGCGGTTTAGAGCAGCTGTTAGGAAAAAGGCATACGGGCGCTGCATTAATGGCAAAAATGGCACGAGGAAATGGTGAGAAAATAGTGAAAATATCATGAGAGGAGAAAAGAAATCAAAGGACACCAACCGCATAAAGAAGCCGCGGTTGGCATTAATGCCCAACCCCAACTCCTACATGCGGTTGGCATTAATGCCATCCGTAACCCCCACCCCCCTTCCCCCCACCCCGTGGCCCCCACCCCTATGTCATTTCCCCCACCCGTGAACCCCCCTTCCCCCACCAGTGAATCCCCCCTTCCCCCACGTGTCATTACCACCCTACCCCCCACCCCCACGTGTCATTCCCCCCTCCCCCTCCCTGCTGTTCACTCACGGACTTGTCCGTCTTTTTTTTTCTCTTCCTCTCTCACTTTTCTCTCACTTACAAAGAAAGAGCTATACTACTTTATTCACCTTTAGAGGCTCATGCGGCTCAAGTTTATACCAAGGAAATGTTTCGACAGTTTCAAGAGGAACTACTAAAGTCAAATCAATATGGCATGACAAAGTTGCACGAGTATTCCACCAGAGATATCAAGGTTTATGCTCTGACAAATGTGACGAATTTCGCCAATCCGTGCTCTTCGTCGGCTCCAAGGAACAGACGACATTTTACCGTAGCAGTTTGTAAGGACACCGGGTTGGTTAATTGCAACTGTCAACTGTTTGAGCATAAAGGTATACTTTGTCGACACGCGTTGAGGGTTTTGAGCGTCAAGAATGCTAGTGAAATCCCTCCACAGTATATCTTGGAACGGTGGATGAAGGAAGCCAATAGAGTCCACGGTCACATTCCTTACGTGCCCAATGTTTCAGTTGATTTCGAGCAATCTGAGACGCTGCGATATAATCACCTTTGTAACATCATGCACGGTTTATCAATGGATGCAGCTTCAACATTTGATGGGTACATCAAGTTGAAGCAGCCGCACGGGATAAGGCTAAGCATGCACAGTTTAGGATGGCATTACCAGAAACTGTGGACACTCTGACTACTCGGACGACTCCAGCCGGTAGATTCAATCGAGCCAAACAGCCAGTCATTGACGGCACTGACCTACAAGGTGAGGAGGACGACATTTTTGATCCAATTATTTCTCAAACAAAAGGGCGAAAACGAGCAATACGCATGAAGAATCCGATTGAAGAAGCAACGGGTCAAAAACAATTACGAAAGTGTGCGTTGTGTAATAAGATGACTGATCATGACAAGAGAAACCATTATAAAGTGTTAGGTATCGAACCTGGCAGTATGATCGATGAGGACGATGATGAGGAAGAGTTTTAGAGTTAATGTTTCAGTTGTATAAATTGAACTTTTATAATGTTTAAATTTGTGATTTGGTTTGTGGAATATTTAATTTGTGATTTGGTTTGTGGATTATTGATATTTTTGGTAACTCCGTTTTCGGGCACACTTTAGGGCCCAATTGATAGCTTCCGAAAAAAGTTATAATTTTTTTTGTCACTTTTTTTTCGCTCATTGCACCTCAGGCACGCTAGTTAGCCCATTTGTAAGAATTTCGGCGAAAAACGAAACACGTTATTTTTTGAGTTTTCCTAGGAAGGGCCTATTCGGGCACACTTTAGGGCCCAATTAATAGCTTCCGAAAAAAGTTGTAATTTTTTTTGTCACTTTTTTTTCGCTCATTGCACCTCAGGCACGCTAGTTAGCCCATTTGTAAGAATTTCAGCGAAAAACAAGACACATTATTTTTTGGGTTTTCCTAGGAAGGGCCTATTCGGGCACACACTTTAGGGCCCAATTGATAGCTTCCGAAAAAAGTTATAATTTTTTTTGTCACTTTTTTTTCGCTCATTGCACCTCAGGTACACTAGTTAGCCCATTTGTAAGAACTTCGGCGAAAAACGAGACACATTATTTTTTGGGTTTTTCCAACGAAGGGCCTAGTCAGGCACACTTTAGGGCCCAATTGATAGTTTTTGAAAAAAGTTGTAATTTTTTTTGTCACTTTTTTTTCGCTCATTGCACCTCAGGCACGTTAGTTAACCCATTTGTAAGAATTTCGGTGAAAAACTAGACACATTATTTTTTGGGTTTTCCTAGAAAGGGCCTATTCGGGCACACTTTAGGGCCCAATTGATAGCTTCCGAAAAAAGTTGTAATTTTTTTTATCACTTTTTTTCGCTCATTGCACCTCAGGCACGCTAGTTAGCCCATTTGTAAGAATTTCGGCGAAAAATGAAACACATTATTTTTTGAGTTTTCCTACGAATGGCCTATTCGAGCACACTTTAAGGTCCAATTCATAACTTCCGAAAAAAGTTGTAATTTTTTTGTCATAGTTTTTCCGCTCATTGCACATTCAAGCACGCTAGTTAGCCCATTCTTATGTATTTTCGCGAAAAAGGAGCCACGCTATTTTTTTGGGTTTTTCTATGAAAGGCCTATTTGCGTACACTTTAGCGCCAAATTCAATGCTTGCAAAAAATTATGTACATTTTTTTTCAATGTTCTTTGCTCATTGTACCTTAGCCACGCTAGTTAGGATAATGGTAATGAAGACGTCTAGCTTCATTCTTTTTCAGCTCCCAGGCTATCCTATACCTAAACGTCAAGGCATCCTTCCTAGTCCACGACGTATATTTGAGCACCTCCGAACGAGCAATGTAGTCCATGTACTTGAGGACGTAAATCCCATAATCGTGACTGTTATATTGCTTTGGTCGGTCCTGTATCGTCACTACCGTCCAAGGCTCTACTGTCGAATTCCTGGTGATGGTCTCACCCGAAAAATCTTGGCACGCCAGCGAGAGGATAGTAGTCTGCATCCAACAATAAAAAAGGTCATCAAGCCTATGTAACAAGAAGAATATACTATGAGCCAAGGTCAAAAAATAAAAAAAAACTTACCACTGTAGTGATGTACTTGTTGTACATCTGTGCCAGCAGCTGTCTAGGTCCGTCCTCATTGAGGCTATCGTATATGTGGACCGCTCTGTTCGCTGGATGGAGAACTAATAGGAACCAGTGGTGGGCATGATGACAAGGTATCATGATAAGGTTCGCATGAGAAGCGTGACATTGATAGTCTGTGTTCAACATGCCTAACACGTTTCCAGATGGTTTCCACTTACCCCTGCCTGCCCCTTGCCTCCTCAATTCTGTGAATCCCCTCATGCTGGTCATCATTAATTCAAAAAAATAAGTGGGATACATGTTAAGCTTCAAATCTTCAGAGTGGTTATAATGTAGCTCTCTAATCCGGAGTAGATCTATATAAGCGTTCATGACAAAATTTGAAATATCTGTCTCCGGCGCCAACGTTCTCACATCCGCATGAGATATCAATGTTTCAAGAGGAAATTCTGAGGTATCGACGGGCTCAGGCCCGAAGTAGTGCCGGTCGATCCAATCCCGCTTGTCCTGCCTCAATGGCTTCGTCGCTCGTCCTTTAGCCGACCGAATCCTTGGGCACGAGGCTTGGATTCCTACTTGGGAGACCTGACTCTGGCGCTGAGAGTCGTACGCGTCAGTAGGCAAGCGAATAGACGACTCCCAGAATTCCCTCTGGGGCAAAGAGTCGTACGCGTCAGGAGGCAAACGACTAGACGGCTCCCACACCACACTTTGGGGCAAAGAGTCATACACGTCAGGAGGCAAGTGACTAGACGGCTCCCACACCTTACTTTGGGGCTGAGAGTCGTACGCGTCAGGAGGCAAGGGAATAGACGGCTCCCATAATTCCCTCTGGGGCAAAGAGTCATCAGGAGGCAAGCGACTAGACAGCTCCCACACCACACTCTGGGGCAAAGAGTCGTACGCGTCACGAGGCAAGCAACTAGACGGCTCCCAAAATTCCCTCTGGGGCTGAGAGTCGTACGTGTCAGGAGGCAAGGGACTAGATGGCTCCCCTTGGTAACCCCGGTACGCAAGACTAAAGTTGTGAACTTCAGTCTTGTACCTCTCAATGGACCTCTTGAGATTGTCAGGAGCCTGCGTGACAAACCAGTCAAACCCCTCCAGCTGCTTGAAGACCTCAGTGCCCTGGTCAACCTAAAAAACATGCATAGAAAATATGGCTAATCATTTCAGGCATGGTCGATAAGGTGCGCAAATAAAAATTGAAACAACACTAGCATGACTTACAATGCTCAATGCCCAGAACTGGTCATAGACCTCACGTGGCGCATACGATGTCTTCCTTACCTGGGAAGGGCGATTCACCCTCGTGCGCGTCACCTTGAGAAACCATTGTAAGTAGTCCTCAGTACTGATGCCGTCGTGCTTCAGCGATACAAGGCTATCATACGTTTCCTGCCATGTATTCCACTGTTGCACCTCATCCTTCAACAAATTCAAGGCATCAGCCACCTCGAAGTTCGGCCCTCGACCACTCCTGTATGGCCGCATGTCTACAGCGGGTTTTGGTATCCCTTGTAGACAGCCAGCTTGCCTCATAGCTCGATCGGGCATCTGAAACTCACATTCTTCGAAGTGAATAAGCGGCACCCGAACCAAACCTGCCAGCACGTACGACACCGGAAGTTGCCAACACCACTCATCCAATCGATGCATCACCTTGCCATATGGCTGCCACGTCACCTGGGATGCATCCAGTATCTCTAGTTCCCCCCGATAAAACTTTAGATGGTGGTGAGGGTCTACCCGTTTCTTCCTCCGGTTGGTCGTAGGCCCCCAGGCCCACACCCTAGGCCACGTCTCATCGGAATCTACCCGCGGTTGTGGACGACCCGTGGGTAGCCTCTCGTAAGACCAAACCTGTGAATGCAAACATTATATGGAATTAGTAATTAATCACGAATATATTGACACGTCAAAACAAGAATATAAATGCTCATACCTGTAATAGAGTCAGGCAGGCGGCAATGGACTTGGCACCGTTTCTCGTAGCCTTATGCAGTGCTCGATATAGGTGTGCAAGGACAGCTGAACCCCACGAATACGAGTATACCTCCTCAAGATCCTCCAAGAACACCATATACTTCGGATGCACCGTGTTTTTCGAATGCGTCGGAAGTAATATAGCTCCAATAATATACAGAAGGAATGCCTTCGTATACGTCACAAAATCATGAGGAGTGTATTCATCCGGTAGCATGCCATACTGCTCTCTCAGCCATTTAAGTTTGATTCCGTTTGTTGTAAGAGCTTTCCTCGAAATTCCCGAAAAATACTGCCTAGCCATATTCGCTATGGATGCAGACGTTTTGCTCAAAGTAATGGGTCTGCCGTGACATGGGATTCCAAGTATAAATCCGACGTCCTCTAATGTAATAGTCATTTCACCAAACTGGAAGTGAAATGAGTTCGTCTCGCTCCTCCATCGTTCAACTAGAGCGGATATAAGGCAATCGTCGTGTCGAGACCAAATCCCGCAATTGGTGAACATGGATAAATTTTGACGGTGTAATAGTTGTATTTGTTCCTCGTTTAGTACCCACTCTTCGAGGTGAGTTGTGCTTTGAATTGTTTCCAAAACACCCCTATCGACACCGTCAAATACGTGCCTCGCGACGTGGTCATCGTCATCGTATAGGATTGATGTATCATGAGGTCCGGGGTTGAAATCCATATCTATAAGAACAAAATATAATCGTAAACCAACTTAGCGTCCATAATATTTACATTCCAAAACCGTAACTGGATCTTTAACCTAGCTTACCAACGCATTAGCAATAGTCATTATCTCGTTATTTCAATGTATTAACACCATTCCTCACTTCCCATCACTCCGAACGCTTAATTACACGCGTTCCCTAAAATTTAGGGCCAACGTGGCAATTTACCAATATACCCCCTAATGGCGGCTACACCACCAACACCTCAAAACCGCTTTGCTTACTACTTTTTAAATGTATCACATCAATTATAACCAAATATTTCCTCCGAAGATTTTAAAGGGGATGCGTTAACAAAAATTGCCCCGCTACGTATGCAAAACATCCCCTGGCAGCCATCGCCCCAACAAACATCTCAGAACAACTGGAACAACATAACTTTTCGGGTGTCTTACACCCCTATCCTATAACTAAAAATCATTCGGAAAATTTTTCAAGCTGGTTCAGTTAGCAAAATAGCCCCCGATGAGCGGCAAATTACCGAAATGCCCCCGGGGGTTCATTGTCACCCTAATGCCCATCAAACCAGCTTTAAAACAACCTTTCAGGTATTTTACTTACATTTCTGGACTGAAAAACTTGACACCATAAAATTACCAAAACACCCCCTCGCGGGGTGGCAAATTACTAAAATGTCCCCTAGCATGAGAAAATATCAAAAGTGCTTTAAAAAACTATTTTTAGCTTCCTGAGTTCATTCTTGATCTAAAACGTATTTTACGGATTTTTTGCCTAAATATCGCGAACCGGTGTCCGGATCGAGCGCTTAAAAGCCTGTTCGACCAAAAAATTAGCTAACGGTTCGAAATGGCCCGAATTCCTGGGGAATGGAACTTCCCAACACCCTAGGGTTCTCATAAAAGTTTCGCGTTAAATCGCGCTGGCTTGATATTTTAAATTACACTGCAAAGTTACAAGGTTGCGCGTATCAGTTAACCTCTTTCCAGTCTTTGGAAAAATCTGAAATTTTTACCTGATACAGATATTTTGAAAATAACTAGGGTCTCTTTTTTGCACTTTGGCAAAATCTAGCTCTAGATAGTTTTTATAAATTTGTGAAAAATTCTATTTTTGACGCCCTAAAAAATCGCTATTTTGGAATCTTTCGAATGTAATACCCCGATTTGTTAAAACATAATTTTGACGCCCTAAACACGAATTTTAGACTATTGTAAGAACAATTTAAGCGTAACACAATTTAAACAATCAATTGGTAAGAACAAATTGAAAAATACTGACTTGTTTTAACTTGATATATTTAAAGAAATATCCACCGATCTTCTAGCGGTTATCCACAGATCTTCTAGCGTAAATTTTTTTTGTTTGTATGTAGGTGAGATAGGGAGAATGAGAAGAATGGAAGAAATGATTCGGGGAGGAGGGATTTTATAGAGAGAAAAGTGAGAGAGGAAGAGAAGAAAGAAGACGGACAAGTCCGTGAGTGAACAGCAGGGAGGGGGAATGACACGTGGGGGTGGGGGCCACGGGGTGGGGGGCAAGGGGGTGGGGTCACGGATGGCATTAATGCCAACCGCATGTAGGAGCTGCAGTTGGGCATTAATGCCCATTTTCTCACGATATTTTAATTTTCTCGTGAGATTTTGGTGAATTTATCGTGCCATTTTCGTCCATTTTCATCCTTTTTTTGTCCACGTGGCAGCTGCTTCCCAACCGCTGCTCTTACCTGCGGTTCGGTGGGAAAATTGTTATTTTTCCACCGGTAGATGTGGATCGGCCCCTATATATATATATATATATATATATATATATATATATATATATATATATATATATATATATATGGAGCTGATCCATTGATAGCGCTAGCAAAATGGGGTATTTGCTAGCGCGATTTGGGTCGTCCATCCTGAAAGATGGACGGTCTAGATCGCACCTTTTTTTAAAACTGTCAATCGTCCGCGACATAGTATTGCGGATGACATTTTTTTACCTTTTTGCCCCTCCACGCTGTCCGTGATACTGTGTCGCGGACGACTGACAGGCCTTGACGTATGTCAGGAAAAAGTCGTCTGCCACACAGTGTAGCGTATAACTCTATCCTGTTATATATTAATCAGCAGAGGCCAATCATCTTATCACTCCGTCCGTTTCTCTATCTGTCTCGAACATCTCATCCAGCTGCTACCCCATCTACGGCGACCCACATCTCTGGTGACCCACATCTCCGGCGACACCACCGTCCTCCCCCTGATGCCGCGCCGCCCCCGGCGATAGCCCTGTCCTCCCCCCAACGCCGCGGCGCCTCCAGCGACATTCCCAGCGTGATGGCTTCTGATTTGTCGAGCAGCAACGAATTTGTAGGCAACATGCACCTTGCAGGCAGACACTTCTTCAAAGTCATGATGCCTGATTTTGATACAGAACTTGTAGGCCATCTCTCTTTCTCTGTGTTACTTTTGGTGTTAAAAGTTTGATCTTTGGTTAAAAACTTACCTATTTTTTGTATTGTGAATATGTTAGGACATACTGGTAGCCTTTTTCGATTGGCTTACCACAATTTATTTCGATTCGACTTTAACCAGCCGCAAGGGGTCATGGCATGTTAGAATCAAGATGAAGCGCGGCCAAGGTCAAATTTGTTTCGCAGAGGGTTAGAACAAATTCGTGCAGCAGCATGACCTCCAACTTGGGGACTTTATAGTGTTTGAACACACGGGGAAGTGGAATTTTCAAGTGACGGTGTTTGATCGGAGCACTTGCGAAAAAACTTCTTTCCCCCAATGTTGAACCCTAAATTCTGTTATGAATAATTTTATGTTAATGTTAATTATTGTTCCGAATTTTAGGTTCTTAATTATGCCGTTTGAGATTCCGTCGATACTGAGATTGTTGATTGTTAATCGTACGTTTTTTTTATTATTAATTGATATTGAGATTATTTATTTCATCGATAGAACAAGTCTTTGATCGCCAATTTATTAAAACAGAATTTTCGTCGTCCGCTACAATGTCTACAAATTCCCAACACTTAGAAGAGATATCACTCTTTATTTGTGACATATAAATCCCAGCACTTGGGTTTTTTGTGTTCTCTCCATGTCCGCCACACTATGTAGCGGACGGTCCCACAGAAAGACAGCTTCCCAACACTTAGTTTTTTTGTTCTCTCCACGTCCGCTATACTATCTAGCGGACGGTCCCGCAGAATGACAACTTCTCAACACTTAGTTTTTTTTGTTCTCTCAATGTCCGCTACATAGTGTTCCCGATGGTCAGCAAAAAGAAAACTTTCCAACACTTAGTTTTTTTCTGTTCTCTCTACATCCGCCACACTATGTAGCAGCCGGTCCCGTAGAGAGACAGCTTCCCAACACTTAGTTTTTGTTGTTCTCTCCACGTCCGCTATACTATCTAGCGGACGGTCCCGTAGAAAGACAACTTATGAACACTTAGTTTTTTTTTGTTTTCTCCACATCTGCTATACTATCTAGCGGACGGTTCCGCAGAAAGACAACTTTCCAATACTTGGTTTTTTTTGGCCCTGCAAAAAGACAGATATCCAACACTTTGTTTCCCAGCGTTCAAAGGAAATCACAGATCAGTCAATTAGCCAAAATGCTATCTCTGACCTGACCACAAATCAAACACTTGACTGGATTCAACACAACGATATCTGTCAATAAAAATCAATCGCATTCAATATATGTTTATTAAAAAAGTGAATATAATGTTACAATGTTAATTGGGATCCCCATCCCCTGCAGCTCTTTGTTGTTCATTACACGGATTTACAAAAAACCTAATAGCTCTAGGCCGGCCATTCATAATTTGCCAAGCCATCATATACCTAAAGCCTTGTATGCATTCTCGGCTCTAGACGGTCTTCTTGAGGCTCTCAAACCGACAAATGTAATCCATGTACATGCAGAGGAAGACGCCGCAGTTCGAGGAATTATGTTGCTTGGGCCTAAGCCTCTTCAATCGGAAAATGAGGTCTGGCCTGTGCTGTACCTTCTCCTGACGCCTACCATTGACCAAGGTAGCAAATAGATTATGCGATAAACATAATAAGTATTAAACATTAAACATAGAAAATAGAATAAGATTAATCAGCTTTAGAATATGCAAGTTACAATAAGAAGTAAATAGGATCTTACCATGGCATCCAACTGGCCTATGCCTCGGTACATGTCAATCACAGGCATCACGTCTGTATCATCGTAGAGACTGTCGAGGATTGATACCGTCCTCTCTACTGGTTCGTAGCAAACCAAGTACCAGTGGGCATTCCCTAAAAATGGGATTAAAACACGTCGGCAACACTTGCGCTCGCTGGACTATCCAGCCCAAGATAGGCTTGTAGGTTAGCAGACGGTCTCCACTGGGCCAGGCCTCTCCCCCTCCTTGATTTGCCCCAGTCATTCCACTCTTGCATTAGGATCTGATGAAAAACAGCGTCCAAGATAAAAATGCGCGGACCGATGTTTGGATGCTCCCCACCCCTTTGCCTCAGAATTTACGTGTAATGCGAGAAGACACCGATGTCTAACCAAGCTCCCAGTGCCAGCGAGGCCAATTCTGTCCATGAGGCATTTTAATCCAAGCTCCTCGGGTGATCCACGTCATAGTTCTATCCGCCTTGGGGGGGCCCGCTAAAATAACGGGCTTGGATTAGCTCGCATTTTTGAGGCTTTAGGGGCCTGGCTGGATGCCCTTTCGGATATTGCC
This sequence comes from Escallonia herrerae, assembly GCA_033070095.1. Classification (NCBI taxonomy): domain Eukaryota; kingdom Viridiplantae; phylum Streptophyta; class Magnoliopsida; order Escalloniales; family Escalloniaceae; genus Escallonia; species Escallonia herrerae. The sequence continues at coordinate 18,989 of JAVXUP010003329.1, read as the reverse complement.
CTCAGGGGTCAACCGGCAAATCTTGCCCTCTGCTGGGGGGCAAGAGCAAGGGATATTAGCCTATAATTCTTGGTTTGGCCGACTGATATTGCTCTCCGGCCATTTCTTTTGCCGACTGATATTGCCCCCTGGGGAGGTCAAACGGGGGATATTGCCCTCCGGTGGTGCCAACTGGTCCGGCCCATGGGACAATGGGCAGTGCCTCGAAGAAACTATCATTTCTGAAAGGCTAGTCTTGCTTGACTTGACTCTGAGATAGGGGTTGGGGTTTCGAGAACAAATTGAAGGCGGGGCCACTGTAATCCTCCCACGGTGCTTGAGCCTGTCCCATCCCCGCTACAGAGGGACCACCAACTCCCTGGCTCACCCCTGAAGCCTGTTCAGAGGGATCACCGTATCCCTGGCTGACGCCCATATAACTGATATCCGGGCTGACGACCGAAGACTGTCCCGATGCTTGGCGTAAAAAATTCCTGCAGCCTAAAGCCAATGCAACAGCCTGTTGGCAAAGATCCTCGCCCATTGCGCTTACCAGATCCTTCCGCTCACTCAACTTCTGGAAGAATGCAAGCGAGGCATTAACCTACATCCAAAGAGATAAAAAATAAGTAACTTCAATCAGACATTTATATTCATCAAATTCAAGACAAGTCAGACTTGTTGGGCAACTTACGAGATTGTATGCCATACGCTCATCGATCTGACCCCTAGGCGCATACCTCTCCCCACGTTCAAAGTTTACTGAGGCTACTCTCCTCCGAGTGATGCGGTAGTACCACTCATTGTACTGTTCGATGCTGATAACGGGGTCAGGCTCCGAGACGATGGCCGCCAGTGTGTCCTGCCAAGAACTCCAAAGTTGTATTTCGGCCGCGCACAATTCGTGCGCATTGGCCTTGCCAAACCGTCCGACATTGGGTGGGTTCCTGTTAACCCTCATATCTGGGGCATCGACTGGCAAACCCTGCTCCAACTCAAAATGGCGCATTGCTCGGTCTGGCAGCTGCCACTCTGCGACCTCGAAGTGGATCAGGGGTGTGCGCTGCAACCCAGAGAGCGTGAAGACGAACGACTCTCCCACCCGTCGCACCAAATGTATGTACGGTGCCCAACGTATTTGGCCCAGAGATAGACGGTTGAACTCCCCTCGATAGTACGTAATGTTGTGATGGGGATCGACTCTCCTCTGGTAATGGCTAACCCTTCGGCTGTACTCCCAAGCACACAACCGAGGCCACACTTTATCAGTTCCATCCCTACGCGTTGGTGCACCGGGAGCAAGGTGTTCATAAGACCACACCTGAGAACATCCGCAAATTATATTTATATTGTCGATTCAGCAAAAAACAAATAATAACGAAGAAAGGATTTATATGATATACCTGCAATAGCAAGAGACATGCACATATGGCTTTGGCGTCGGGCCTCGTTGCCTTGTGCAATGCTCGGTACATATACGAGAACCGCTGCACCCCAGGCATAATCCCCAACCTCTGACAGGTTACCCAACAACGGTAAATATTTCACACTGACCGTGTTCTTCGACGTCGTTGGGAATAAAATTGCCCCCATCACCCACAAGAGGAAGGCCTTTGTGTACATCACAAGCTCACGGCCCGTATAGTTTTCAGGCAAAACCCCGTAGGTATCTACCAACCACTTCAACTTTATACCGCCAGTGCTAAATTGATCCTGGGGTATCGAAGTGAAGAAGTCCCTAGCGGTTCTCTTATTCGTTGCTTCTGACGGAGGAGCAATTACCGGCCGCCCCGTCACCGGCAACCCTAAGATGAACCCTACATCTTCTAGGGTAATTGTCATCTCTCCGAGCGGGAAGTGAAACGTATTCGTTTCACTTCTCCACCTCTCAACAAGGGCACCTATCAAGGCCCGGTCAAGCTGTTGAAAGATCTGCCCATGCGTGAAAATCCCAAACCCAATTCCACGCAGTATCTTTTTCTGGGACTTGTTCAAATTCCATGATGTGAACTCGTGAGATACTTCTACGGTGGTGGAAAGTTCTCTTTCCTATGAATTAATAAATACAATTTAAGCAAAACAAATGGTTTGGATTTTCTGGTCCAGGGTTAAATTCTATTTTTTGCAACTGAAATTAGGAAAAAACCTTCTCTGTTTGGATTTTACGGTTTGGATTTTGACAATCGCTCGCAAAAATACGACGCTAGCACATGCATAATACATACAATGTTAACATATATGAATATATGTATAATAGATATATATACATATACGGAATCGAATTTTACAAACGCTAGCACATGAACAAATACATACATATATAAATCCTCATCATCGCTAGCACATGCTCAATGCATAATTAAAACCATGCATAAAACGCAATATTCATCACAACTATGGATTACGAACATGTAAAGGATTGAATTTGTGAACTTACGTGATCTATTAGGGTATTAAAGCTGCTCTTAAGAAGAAATTGCGCAGATCTGCTTGCCAACGCCGCTGGGAATATTTGTGAGTAGGAAAAATGGAGAAGAGTGTCATAATTAGGGTTTTTTTGTATATATATTAGCCGTCCGCTATACTATATCGCGGACAATATAGTATCCGCCCCTGTGTAATTGCAACTGTTGACGTGACAGATAAGGACAAGGACTGAAGGGACATGTGCTGACATGTGTCAGCCTAGAGGTCGTCCGCCACAGTGTGGCAGACGACTTTTTCCTGACATGCGTCAGGGCCTGTCAGTCGTCCGCGACACAGTATCGCGGACGGTGTGGAGGGGCAAAAAGGTAAAAAAATGACGTCCGTGATACTGTGTCGCGGACGACTGACAGTTTTAAAAAAGGAGCGATCTGGACCGTTCATCTTTCAGGATGGACGGCCCAGATCGCACTAGCAAATATCCCATTTTGCTAGCGTTATCAATGGATCAGCTCCTATATATATATATATATATATATATATATATATATATATATATATATATATATATATATATATTATGGTAACTTCGCCCACTTGTTTACAAGCAGTAGGTCCCAAGTCTGGATAAAAGGAAGAGGGCCTATAAAAAAATTTATTTCATGTGCTAATATTTTTGCATCACAAAACATGAAATAAATGAATTGAAAAAAAATTATATATATATATATATATATATATATTTAGGCCCGGGCCCAGCCCTAGCCCTAGCCCAACCCTAAAATTAGGGCCTTGGGCTTAGTCTTGGGCTTGGGCTGGGTCAAAATATCCCACAGTTGGGCCTGGCTCATGCCTAGCCAAATTGCCACGGCCGGAAGCCCAGTTGGCCGTGCTTCCACTTTGGTCCGCGGGGCCTGTGCTGGGCTGGCCCAAGCCCGGCATATTGACACCACTAGTGGGGATGCTTACACATTTCTCTGAACTTATCATTACCATAAAAGCTATAAATACAAGCTAATGCACAGTGCGACTGCTAGGTACACCTACAAATTAAGAGTTTTTTACCAAAAACCTGTTAAAGTCAGAATAAAGACAACAACCCCAAAACAAAAACTAAAAATTGACTTAAATGCCCCATGTCTTTTGCTTGCACTAATTTAAGTCTTAGTCAAAGGTCACAACGACATTGGTTAATGTTTTAAGTAACCTATAAGACTCACGCGGTGAAGAAGCAGGGGTCCATTCACTCACCTTCTAACTCGCCCATCTAGAACATGAGGTATGAAACACATGTTACGCCAGAATGGCTCACGTAGAGCACATGTCATTAGGAATAGCAATGAGGCAGGTCAGATGCAGATCTTATAGAATCCATACCCGCCCCGATTGTCCTTATGCACCACTCCGCCCCATCAGTGAATTTTCATAAAGCCGGAACCCGCCCCGACCCGCTTCTATTTTTCAAATATGTATGTTTATTGCAACAAAAACTAAAATAGGACAAAAATTAAGTAATTATCCAAATATACCAAACGGTTATATTCTCATAGGTTACAATACACGTTATAAAACCTAATTACAGAACTAATCTGTATTACAACAAATAAGTATGAACTAATACATCAACCAAATACATCGAACTGCACATTTTGTGGGACTCGTACCAGTAGCGTGGGACTTGTACAAGCAATGCGATGCTGTACCTAGAAAACGACGATAAAGGAACAGAGAAGGAAAATGTAACATCCCAAAATTTTCTGGAATGTTAACACTCAAACAATCGATGACACTAAAACAATATTAACCCCACAACAAAGTGGGTAGTCATTATCAGAGCAACTAAACCGTTTATCAAATCAAACTCTCAACTGACTTTTATATATGAAATTCCAAATCTAAGTCTACAAAATTTAAATAATACTCTTCATCCACTAATGAACAATACAATAACTTAAATTCACTAGCTCGCTCGCCTCTAGTCCGGTTTCAAGTAATCTAACGCTGGTTACTACTTACAGAAAGGAAGTCAAAGGAGAGTGAGCTTTCGAGAGTCCAGTACGGTCCATCAAAGATTTTAAAACAACAAAACGATTCGGACGGGTTTTATCTAAATTCAAAAGAAATTTTTTAAAAGTATTTTCACGTAAAACGCAACATTTCAATATAGACGAACAATACGAATGATTTTAAATTCAAGTCAAATAACTTCTTTTTGAGGGATTTTGTTTTTTGATGACTTCATAGCAATTCGATATAAACACAGGGATAAGTATCAACTCGATCCCTTCATTCAATAATCGTTTCAAAACATTTCAGGTGCAATAAAAACATAAATAGAAAACATTGAACATGAGTAGTACGCTGTAGCAAAGCCACCCCGGCAGTGCTCAATATGCTTCACATATGCATATTTACACTGACTAGTCCATCTAGGTACCCGTTTAAACTACCACCAATAGACCATCCTTATAACTCCCAGGTTTACTAACTCATGTCAATATTCAAGGAATTTAAACACAATTCAAACTGTTTTACAATGATTGAATTGAATAAATAAATGAGAATAACGAATTTCAAACGATCGCTATCAGGCTCAAATCAAGGTTTCATGGACAGTTTCAAAAATATTTTATATCAAACATAAAATCGAATCAATGTAGTTCATAAAGTTCTCATAATAAAACATTTGAAATCAGAACGATGAAGTGGGGTTTGGGTAGTTTTCCTTACCTCAGTCCAAGGTAAGCGATACTAACTAACCTCGATTCAAAAATATTTGAATAAACCTAGATTGACAATCCATATGTTAGAACATAATCTATACTAATATACTATAAATATAATATCAACTACACGAACAACGCTCACTTCTAATCTCGGAATCGCGCAACTCAAACGGTTTCAACACACGGCTAACCTAACCGAAATCTGCGTACGCTCCTTAATGGGTAACGATGCTCCAAATACACATTAAATTATAATAAAACACTTTTGTAACTTAAAACATTATAAAAAGACAAATATGAATTTTCTAAAATTTTGAATATTTTCGAATTAAAATAATTTCTTTAAATACAATAAAATGCATAATTAGCCATAACTGCCTCCAGATGCTGAAATAAGTCCCATAATTTTTTTCATAACTAAGGAATATGTATAAAAATATGGAAATTAAAATCCAAATTTAAAAGGTATTAAAACTATTTTTAAATTATTCATTTTGCTAAAAACAATGCGATACAAAAACTATAGCAAATCAACTCGAAAATTTATGAAACTCAAACCGAGTTGTTTTGTGATACAAAAACATTACTGAAATGTTTCCAAAATATTTTCATCAGTTTAAAAGCTCCGAAAGAATTTTACAAGTATAAGATTACAGAAAATATTAAAAATACATATAATTTCAGAAAATTATAAAATTTTGCCACAATTTCTAATTTAACTTGTAGTATTATACTTTAAAAGTTTACGTCTTAACAATCACTGTACGCTACTCTTTGCACGCATCTTGCTAAAGGCTTAATCGATACCCCATTATTTCACAATTGCACTCAAACAACACTACACTTCAAGCCACCCCTGCATGCTCACACGCCACAAATGCAACTCACACCCTGATATACATGCACTCATATATGATTACATCACTTCCCCCACTGTCTTCTCCTTCTTTATTTTCCAATCCCCACACACACATGAGCACGCGGGTACAAACATATACAAACATACAACTCACACACACCCAAACCACACAGCAAGCACACACTTAGCCCATTTCTCTACCACATTTCTGAAACCCACATGCACACAATTATACTCAACACACAGTCACCACTTCCACCTTCTCTCACCCCTTCTTCATAAACCCACTTCACCCATAAATACACACACAGCTCCCACCCCACACACTACAATTTCAGGGAAGCCATTTCCACCTCACAAGCACATACTTATACTGTCTTTCTCTCCTTGGCACTCTTCGATCTGCCCGTACTGTCTTTCTCTCCTTGCACAACACACACACTTTGACACATTACAATACTTACACCCCTGTTTGGTAGCCCCCTTCTCACAGCCCCCTTTACGGATGGTCCTGACCCAACCCCAAATATCCACATGGCTTGTACACACACCTCCATACAACACCTAGTCACACACACTTCACACAGCTTCTACCGTCTCTTCTTTGTTTCAAACCCACACGCACACATGCATTTCACAGCCTTAATTCATGCAGCCACACCCACTGCAACAGCCCATGGTCTCTCTCTCTCTCTCTCTCTCTCTCTCTCTCTCTCTCCTTTCCCTCTAAACACACATGCACACGCACACACCCTTCACTTGCACAGCCCACACTCGGCCGTAACCCCCATGTACCTTACACCACGCTGCCTGTGGCAGCTTCTCCTTCAGCCCCTTTTCCTTCATTACACACACACCCACATATAAGGCACAAACATACACTCATGCATGCCAACATATATCTACTCTAAATCCTCCATACAGTCCCTTTCTTGTTGCACCACTTCCACGCAAAATGAACACACAACACCTCGTAGCTTCCCCTTCCTTTCTCCTTTCTCATGCACACATACACACTCATTTTCCCCTTGCTCACTCACCTATTTATACCAAAAGTCAAGCACCCATTTTAGTTCACTCACACTTGTATATATATATTATGCATACCTACATATCATCCATTCACACACATATGTAAAGACCCGCACACCTATTGATAAACCATGACCCACTTCAGTTTAATATCTCTCTCCCTCTCTATCTGCTTCTTACACCCAACAGAACATACACAATACACATGAGCATCTCACGACTATATTTACTACAGTCATAACCCTTCACAGCACACTCACATAGCAACCACGGTAGCCCATGGCTGCATCGCCACCCTCTTCTCTCAGATCTCTTAACCATAGCAGCACAAGGCCACCGTTAGCCCAAATTCCTTCACAGCCCCACACCTATAATACACCCGTTTTCTCATTGCCATAAACCCACCAAAAATACCTCACGGCTGCCCCTTAAAGCTATTAAATAAACATAGAGAAAAAGTTCAGAGACTTACCGGTTAACCAATCCCGATCGCCGGAAAATCTGCCGCTCCAAGCCCTCCCTCTCTCTCTCTATATCTCTCTCTGCCGTGTACTGTAGGTGTGCAAATAATGGAGGATGGCTGCCCAACAATGATACACTTATATGTATCATAAAACCCTAGATGGGAAAAACTACCACAAGCCCCCTAGAATTTCGTTTGGTTTTCTAATTTTACCCGCTACTTTTAGTGGTGCGAAATGATCCAAAAAAAACTTTTATGACAATTTATGCGCTACGAAAACTGTTAACAGCTTATTGCTCTATCTCATTTTACAAAATCGTCGTTAATAAGCGCACCAATACTAAAATAAATTTAATTGTTGCTAAAGAGGATACTAATGCTTAAAATTAATTCATCACTAAAATACACGTTGACTTTAAATAATAAAATATATGGTCGCTAAAAGTGGCTACATAAAAAATATCAACGCTAATCGTCACTAAAAATATATTTGCCACTAAAATTTCTAATTAAATCCAAAAAGTATCGGGGTGTTACAGAAAAGGCTTTTTGGCATAAACCAACAATAACATCAGATCGGAGGAGAACAAATTATACTATTTTTGTTCCAATTGTAATGGTCCAATTATTAGAGAAGAGGGCGGCACGATGGAGGTGGTTTCACTACAAGAAAATATGCTTTTAGTGACGGGAAAATCCGTTGCTAAACGAATTAGCGACGGATTCACCGTCGCTAAAAATCCCTCGTATAAAAGCCGTCACTAATAGTTTAGCGACAGAATGTTTTAAATCCGTCGCTCAATATGTCATTTTTTCCGACGGATTTATTTTTAATTAGCGACGGATATTCCGTTGCTAATTATATTTTTAAAATTTTAATTTATTTTCTCTCTTGTCAAATTAGCGACGGATAAAATATTTTAGCGACGGAATATTCCGTCGCTAAAAAACTTATTTAGCGACGGAATATTCCGTCGCTAAATAACTGATTGTAGGAATACTTTTAGCGACGGAATTAATCCGTCGCCAAAAGTCAATTTTTTTTTTGAAATTTTTTTTTATTTTTCAATTACCCAGACCTGTAATACAATTTTCAATTCTCAACAACAACGCGCAATAATCAATACAGAAAGAAATATATATAATCAATTATAAAAAATATTTATTATAAAAAAACTCATATATGTACAAGCCGGGAACCGGATACAGCCGGTTAGGAGAGGGGAGAAGAGTACAAGCCGGGCGCGGGGGGCGGGGGGGAAGCTAGGAACGGGCACGAGAAGGGGCTCATCAGGGGTTGCCGAGTCCCGGATCTGGATCCTGCTGATCCGGGGCCGGCTCGGCCTGTCCAGCAGTGCCCTGCTCCCTGATCATCCTCACCACCACTGTAGCAATGCGCTGGATCTCCTCGTCGTCCAACTGAGGACGAGGAGCCGGTGTCTGTGGAGGGGCAGCAGGGGGTGAGGACGCTCCTATCACGGCACGAGCAGTCGTGCTAGGCAGGCCGCGTATGCGGCCTTTCGGCCGATTCACGACCTCCGGCGTATCCAGCCATCGCTTCAACCCCCCAGTACTCGCAGCCGTACTAGTGGACGCTGATGGCTGTCCGGACTGCTGCTCGGACCCCCTTAGCTGTTCATACGAGGCCTGCAAAAATAGTGGTTTAACGATATGTTAGGGCATTAATTAACGAAACAGACATTGAGGATAGAAAGAAAAAACATTAACAACTTAAATAAATTGACTCACATCGATCCGCCGGGCAATATCTGAAATATAGTCGCCCGCCCGGTGCGTCTCGTCCTTGTCCTTCTTCCGCACGTGCGTCTGATTATAGGTCAGAGCTATGACCTCATCCTCCTCCAGATCCGGGTGCTCGACCGCGTTCATGTGTCGGACGATGTCGTGTGGCACCGACCCCCCCGTGTGCGTCGGATCTCTGTTCTGTCTGTTCTCAGCCCCGCTCTTACTCTTGGCGTCCCAACCTGGATCCGCAGCCCACCGATCTATCATCTCCCCCATACACGGTGAGATATCCAATGTGGGGGATATCTCATCATGTCCGTCATCGGGGCACCCGCGGGCAGCGCCTTCTTCGCCCGGTCCCGTGCATCGTGGAGCCATCGGCGGTAATTCTTGCCGATGTAGGCAAAGAAAGCCTGCTGCCCCAGTACCTGCTGCTGAGGCGTGTCAAACGTGAACCCCTCCTGTAAGGCATTCAATAACACAAATTAACAACATAAAACAAACTGTAATTAAACATTTACTAACGCTGAAAAAAATACTTCACCGTACCAGCCACTCCTCCCATAAGGCCTCCCTCGCAGCGGCATCCCAGTCCTTCCAGTACAGGCGTGGCTCGAAGAATCGGCCCTTCACAAGAACGCCGATCTTCGTCCTCGCCTGATTCTCCAGGATCCTGCCAAAGAAGTAAATAAATTAATTAATACAGTTCAAATATAAATTAACAGCCCAAAATTTTAAATATAAGGCATGAGGTGATATTTTTAGTACTTACAGGCCCTCCTGCGTGAGCGTAACTCTCTGTTTACGCTGGGGGTCGATGCGTACCCCGCGTGTCGGACCACGGCCTCGTCGAGATCCTACAAAACACAGACATTAATACAGTTCAAATATAAGGCTAGCGAAAATGTACGAAACACCGTTATCAACTATACCTGAGGTAGAACCCACGGAAGATGGAGAATGCACGCGCGTGTGGGATGAATCTGCGTCGGGCTGGGGCGACGGCTCGAGCTGGGGCTGGGGCGATAGTGACGGCTGGGGCCCTATCTGCTGTCCGCGATCACTCTGTGCCTCGTCATCAGTAGGCAATGACGAGGTGGGACCCACCGGGGAGGAAGCAGCTCGGCGTCCAGCCCGGCCACGAATAGCCCGTATCCTATCCATATCTGACTTCATATAGATAAATTACAAAGACATTAACACGTTAAAAACAATAATTTGGCAAAAATCATCATCGGCACAATAGCTATATATATATATATGAACGGATGTGCAAAAACACATCATTAAACACCAAGTTCTAAAATGTTACTACATTTTTCCCGTGATGTTACAACATTACAAGTCAATCATTTTCAGTTTGCGAATCATCTTCATCACTTTCCCCGTCGTCCTCTTCTTCGTGGGACTCGTCGTCCTCTTCATCTTCTAATTCATCCTCTTCATCAGTAGACTCGGTCACATCATCTCCAACACTTTCCACGTCTTCCGCGTCATCATCTACGACTTCTTCTCCTACAAGAAGTGTTGTTGGAAGAGGAAGATCGTCCTCCTCGTTGTTGACCTCAACAGGGAACAAGACACGTGGTTGGTCGGCTTGAAAGGAGTCTAGCTCACTGTCATATGTCACGGGCAATTTCTTGGACTTGATAGTTGTATACCAATGAGATTTGGGATTGGCGACGTCCTCCGCGTAAAAGACTTGTACAGCTTGACTAGCAAACACAAAGGGCTCGTCTGATGCAAGTCTTGACTTGACATTGACATCTACAATCCCTTGAGAGCTAACACGGATTCCTCTACTGCATGTGACATCGAACCACGTACACTTGAACATTACCAGGCGGTTTTGGGAACCCAGATATGTTAGCTCAACAATCTCATCTAGCTCTCCGTAAAAATCCATGCAATTCTCGGCATAACAGTCGCCGTTGACCAAGACTCCACTGTTTTGGGTTTGTTTTGTTCGGTCATCATCTTTTACGTTAAACCTAAACCCGTTGATGATATAGCCTCCGTAACAGGATGTTTGTTTGTTAGGGCCTTCGGCTAGTAATTTCAAGCAGGAGGCCACTGGTCTATCCATTGACTGAACCTATTGTAGATGACGGTAAAAATTAAGGATAAATCAGTATACTAATTGGCCACAGAACTGTATATAACACATAATATAATTTCGTTAAACAATCTTACACGGATTTTGAACCACTGTACAAATTGTGATTTTCGATGAGATTCAAGTCCAGCGGGATCAGTGATTAAAGATTCCGCATCGAACTCACTGCAAACCAATATAGTTGACTCACTTAACACACACTTTCAATTATGTACAGCAATGTAAGTGAATTAAGACTTTAACTTACTCAACGAATGCCGAAACTTCATCGCAATTTAGAAGGGCATATATTGTTGCAGCACTGTACTCTTCATCCGTTAGCCATCGAGTATACGTTCGGCCGAACGGACTCCCTGGCTGCTTGAATATTGACAATTGCCCTTCCAAATTTGTGCTTGCTCCGGGGTCATTTCGGCCTAGTTGATTTAACCTTGTACCAACATCAGGCCCGAAATATTGACTACAAAAGTTTACAAGTTCTTCCATTACGTAAGCCTCCGCAATTGAGCCCTCAACCCGAGCCTTATTACGGACTTTTTTCTTTAAATGGAACATGAACCTAGAAGTTTAGCGAATCGAGTTAGGTGGAATATCAATGATAACAGATGTCGCATTAAGTGTAAACGAACAACTGTAACAATTTAAGGATTACCTCTCGAAGGGATACATCCACCGATATTGCACGGGTCCACCCATCTTAGCTTCATATGCCAAGTGAACAGGCAGATGCTCCATTGAATCAAAGAACGAAGGTGGGAAGATTTTCTCCAGCTTGCAAATCGTCACCACAATGTTCTTCTCAAGCACTTCCATGTTACTCACCCGGATCGTAGAAGAGCATATATCTCGAAAGAAATGAGATAATTCAGTCAAAGTCTCGCAAACAACCCGTGGCAACAGTCCCCGGAAGGCAATAGGAATGAATCTCTCCATGAATACGTGGCAGTCATGACTCTTCATCCCTTGGAACTTGCATTCCGATACATTGCAACAACGAGATATGTTGGACGCAAACCCATCCGGAAGCTTCAAATTCTTAACCCACTGACAGACCTTCTCCACTTGTTTCTTGTCTAGACAGTAAGGTGCTTTCGGAAGTATGGTCCTCCCACTGACTGTCCGAGGATGCAATTCACGGCGTACACCCAACTGTTGTAGATCCCTTCTCGCTTTAAGGTGATCTTTCGATTTGCCCTTGACATTCATCACTGTGTTGAACACATTATCAAAAACGTTCTTCTCAATATGCATCACATCCATGTTGTTTCGGATAACGAGCGTCCTCCAGTAGGCTAACTCCCAGAAGATACAAAATTTTCTCCAGTTGTGCTCTTTCCCGAACCCTGCAATCTTCTGATCCGGCACACCCTTACCGTGTGGTATGTCAGTATCAAGTGCCTCCAGGTGTGAGAGTACTTCTTCACCAGATGGGTAGTCCAGTGTGACAACCTCACGCTCGATTGTCCCGTCAAATTTATCCTTCTGCCTACGAAACTGATGGCCCGGTGGCAAAAGCTTACGGTGACATCCGAACCACGAGGCCTTTCCGCCGTGCTTTAACGTATGACCGGGGTTCACGCCCATACAAGCAGGGCATGCTAGCTTCCCATGTGTGCTCCAGCCACACGTCATTCCCAATGCAGGGAAATCATGTATAGTCCACATCAAAGCAGCCCTCATCTGAAAATTTTGTTTAAGGGATGCATCATATGTTTCGACTCCATGATTCCATAACTGTTTTAACTCATCAATCAACGGCCTTAAATACACATCTATGTCCTTAGCGGAGCTCTTCGGCCCCGGAATAAGCAACGACAAGAACATATACGGCTTCTTCATGCACATGCCTGGTGGAAGGTTGTAAGGGACAATAATAACAGGCCAACAGGAGTAAGGCGTGGTAGACTGACCGAAAGGGTTGAACCCATCGGTTGCCAGACCAAGTCTAACATTCTAAACTTCCTGAGCAAAGACTGGATGCCTGCGGTCAAACTCCTTCCACGCCTCTCCATCAGCTGGGTGTGTCAGCACATCGGCATCGTTGCTGCGAGTCTCACGGTGAGCCCTCATATGTTCAGCCGTATTGGAGGAGTAGTACATTCTCTGAAGCCGTGGTGTGATCGGGAAATATCGCAATATCTTCCATGCAATGTTTTTCTTCTTCCCTTTGTCCGGTTTGTACCTCGAATGATCACATACTGGACACCGTGACAAATCCTTATTCTCTTTCCAAAATAACACACAATCGTTATTGCACGCATCTATCCGGTCATAGCTCAACCCAAGTTTCCTCATCATCTTCTTCGCGTCATAGTACGACGGCGGTAGCTTTTCACTTTCGGGCAGTATTTCTTTGATTAAGGTAACAAACTCGTTAAAACCTTTCTCACTCAGCCCGTGGTCTGATTTCAACTGTAATAACCTACTAACCGCAGACAGCCGTGTGTGTTTCGGAGCTCCATCCCACAGCGGCTCTTCCGCAGCTCTCAACAACTCATAAAACTGATGAGCCCCCTCGTTCGGCGGTTGTGGACTGTCGTCACCCCAGTCAATATTAGCATGCCCAGCATCCATAATCATATCTCGGTAATCATATCGTGCCTCCTCCCTAACTTCAGTTTGACTAGTCGGGTTGGACGACAATACTATCGTTTCCCCGTGCTGCGTCCACCTTGTGTATCCACCCATAAAACCGTACCGACGAAGATGCCATTTTACTTCAATTCTTTTTCTCCAGTGCAACAACTCACATCTACCGCACGGACACCTTATCTTATCAAGGTCAACATGTGCAGGATGCGCATAAGCGAAGTCGAGAAATTCGTCAACGCGACACTCAAAATCTTCAGCATTCTTCCTTTTCATCCAACTTCGATCGACTGACATGACGACTGAATTATCGTACTGTATACCACCTTCAATTATGACCAGTGATTAGGCATTGCCGATGTAAATATGAATGCATGAATGTTACAACATGTCTACATATTTCCCCTCCATTCTTCAACAGGTAGTGGTCCTATCCCATTCAGAAAAGCACATGTTTATAAAACAGTTTTTAACTCATGCTTAGTCCCATGTCTGTGAAAAATTCGGCAGCACCTCCCCGCATTTCTCCAAGTACACGACATCGATTAGGTGTTCTAACATTCATCTAACCTTGCTCAAGAAGGTTTGACGGATGTTAGAAAACCAGATATGTATGCACCCGGAGAAACACACGAGAACGTGTACCAAATATCCACGACATAGAACACAAAGCATGAGTCAAAACACTGTTTTATAAACAATTAGCTTTTCCAAATTGTCCAAACTGGACATCCAAAGGCTCATTACAAAGCATTACTTTGTAATGAGTACCTTTGAACGGGAACTAAGGGTTTCTATGCATGCATGCGTTCAGAAATTGATAACATATGCAAGAATCTTTCCGAAATATCAAAACTGCAGAAAGATCGTTACATATGTTACCAATTCCACATTAAATAGAATTCGTTGGCAACGAGTTGAACCATCTCGTTGCCAATGGACTTCTCAAAACAACAACTAATATAAAGAAGGCAGGGTTTGTAAACAACGAGTAATTGAACCTTCTCTGGGCAATATGGAGTAATTATGGGAAGGACAAGGGCTAATTAGGGCTAATTGTGTTATTAGGGTTAATTACGAGAATTAATTATAGCTAATTAGGGTTGATTAGGACTAATTAGGGTTATTCAGTCCTAATTAGGGTTTAATTGTGCCGAGTAGTGCTGATTAGTCCGAATTAGGCTTAATTGGGTTATGTTAGGGCTAATTAATGTTAATGAGGGCTAGTTTGGCCTCATTATAGCTAATTAGGGTTGATTAGGACTAATTAGGATTATTTAGTCCTAATTAGGGTTTAATTGTGCCGAGTAGTGCTGATTAGTCCTAATTAGGCTTAATTGGGGGTTATGTTAGGGCTAATTCATGTTAATGAGGGCTAGTTTGGCCTAATTATAGCTAATTAGGACTAATTAGGATTATTTAGTCCTAATTAGGGTTTAATTGTGTCGAGTAGTGCTGATTAGTCCTAATTAGGGCTACTTAGGCTTAATTAGGTTATGTTAGGGCTAATTAATATTAATGAGGGCTAGTTTCGGATAATTATAGCTAATTAGGGTTGATTAGGACTAATTACGGTTATTTAGTCCTAATTAGGGTTTAATTGTGCCAAGTAGTGTTGATTAGTCTTAATTAGCGCTAATTAGGCTTAATTGGGTTATGTTAGTGCAAATTACGACTAATTAGACTAACTATAATCAATATGCGTGTAATTGGGTTCATTTTGACTAATTTGGGATAATTACATCTACTTTGATTTTCATTAGGTTCTTAGGGTTAATTAAAACTAATTAGGCTCATTAGAGCTAATTAATTAGGGTTAATTGATTTATTAAAATATTTATTTTTTAAATGTCGGACACCATCGATCAGACGTGGTGTCCGTGTCTGTGCTAACTAACAGGTATCTCAATCCAATTGGGTCCCATCCTCCGTCAACAATCTCAATTCTCAATTCTCAAATGTCGCCCAATGCAATAAAAATTAACAAAAATCACACATTCAATCCAATTGGGTCCCATCCTCCGTCAATAATCTCAATATCTCAAATGCTCAATGCACAATTAACAATCTAAAATCATCAATTAATAATCGTAATTACTTCAAATGCACAGCTAATAACCTAAAATCATCAATTAACAACCTAAAATCACAGATCAATAATCACAATTCTCAAATACACAATTAACAACCTAAAATTATCAAACAAATTATCAATGTTCAAATAGGTAAAAATTGTTCAAAAAGCACATATCTGATGCGCTTGAATTATTTCAATTTAGGGTTCGATTATATTAGGGCATTCAATTTAGGGTTCAATTAGTTTAATTTAGGGTTCGGTTCGATCACGGGCATTCAATTTAGGGTTCGGTTCGATCACGGGCATTCAATTTAGGGTTTAATTAAGGTTCAATTACATCAATTTAGGGTTCAATTAGGGGGTTCTATTGAATCAATTTAGGGTTCGGTTGATTTGGGGCATTCAATTTAGGGTTTGGTTGATTTCGGGGATTCAATTTAGGGTTCAATTAGGGGGGGTTCAATTATTTCAATTTAGGGTTCGGTTGGATCAGGGCATTCAATTAAGGGTTCAATTACAATTAACTGGTTCAATTAGGTTGAATCGGGGTTCATTACAATTAATTGGTTAAGTTAGGGTTAATCATGTTTAATTGGGGTGAATTCGTTCAATTAGGGTTACGCGGGGTTAATTACTGTTGATTGGTTAGTTAGGTTGAATCGGGGTTCATTACAATTAATTGGTTCAGTTAGGTTTAATTGGGGTTAATTCGTTCAATTAGGGTTACGCGGGGTTAATTACTGTTAATTGGTTAGATTAGGGATAATTACGGTTTGATTAGGAATAATTGGGAACAAATTAAGGATAGTTAGGGTTTATCTGGGCTAATTATACTTTAATTAGGGTTTAAGGTTAACCGGTTCAAACAGGTTTAATTGGAGCTAATTACGGTTAATTGGTTCAATTAGGGCTAATCAGGGCTAATTAGGATTTATTGGTTCAATTAGGGTAAATCGGGATTAATTAGGGCTAATTGGTTAGATTAGGTTGAATCGGGGTTCATTACAATTAATTTGTTCAGTTAGGGTTAATTAGGTTTAATTGGGGTTAATTCGTTCAATTAGGGTTACGCAGGGTTAATTACTGTTAATTGGTTAGATTAGGGATAATTATGGTTTGATTAGGGTTAATTTGGTTCAATTAGGGTTACATGGGAACAAATTAGGGATAATTAGGGTTTAATCGTTACAATTACATTACAACAAATTAAATACAATACAATACAATACACTACAAAAATTAAATTTAATTACATTACAACAAATTAAATTCAATTATATTATAGCAAATCAAATACAATTACATTACAATAGATTAAATACAATTACATTATAACAATAGATTTAATGAGATAAATAATTTCTAGCATACAATTACATTATAACAACAGATTAATTTCTAGCATACAATTACATTATAATAACAGATTAATTCAATATGATAAATAATTTCTAACCGGAAAAAAAAGTGAGTTCAGGCAGTGGTGGTGCGAGGCGGATGACGACAGTGGCGCACGGAAGGCAGCGGCAGAGGGTGGTGGTGCGGCGGAGGGGGAGGAACTGTGGCGATGGTGGTGCGACTGTGAGGTGGCTGCGGCAGTAGTGGGGTAGCTGCGGGGCGGCGAGGTGGCAATGGGGACGGCAAATCTAAGGGGAGAGGGAAGGGTGGTGTGGTGGTGGTGGGGGGCCTATCGCCGGCATGGGGGGCTGGTGGGGAGGGACAGAGGCGGGGGCCTGTCGCCGGCGTGGGGGGCTGGTGGGGAGGAAAGACGGGGAGAGAGAGAGAGAGAGAGAGAGAGAAATCTGGGTATTTAAGAACACATTTAGCGACGGACATGTCCCGTCGCTAAAGATCCGTCGGTAAAACCATTTAGCGACGGTTTATACCGTCGTTAAACGTCCGTCGGGAATGGTTTTACCGACGGATTAATCCGTCGGTAAAATATTTTTTTGGACAACGTTTTTACTCACGGAAATTCCGTCGCTGAAAACACCTTTAGCGACGGAAGTCGTTCCGTCGCTAAAAGTCCGTCGCTAAAACCCTTTTTTCTTGTAGTATTTGTGGAGGGTGACGATGATTTGTGGCCGTTGTGGGGTGATAGTGAGGATGGTGATTGGTGGTGAGATGGTGTGACGACAAGGATGGTGATTGGTGGTGAGGTAGTGTTTGTGGCCGTGGGGAGTGACGGCGTGTGGGAGAGTAGAGGGGCGGCGCGGCTGAAGAGTTCTAGAGAAGAGAGGGGAGAAGAGAGTGGCTGAATTTTTAAAGAAGAAGAGAGTGGCTGAAGATTCAGGGGGGAAGAAAAGAAAAGAGGGATAGGGTTTAGGTCTAAGGTCGTACTATTTATACTACGAGATGGATGGCTAGGATTGCATGTCATTTAGTATTAGATTTTATATTAATCGGGACGGGTACGGGTCGGATACTGGGGCGGATCAGAGAGAATACCAAACCCTACATGTACCCGCTGCGAGTTACAAATATAAATATCATACCTGGCCCATAACCCGGTCAAAGTAAAGAAACTCACTCCTAACGAGTCAGAACGTGTTGGATATCCACGGGTCAAATTTAAATTGCCATCCTACATGTCATAACTCTACTTAAACACCATACATATCTTGGTTCAATCACTATCAAGCAGCTAACCTGAGTTCTCGTAGTATTAGGTTTCAACTGAGATCTCACATCCGGTGTCCAACACAGGCTTGTATGGATTATTTAACGCTCGGTCACTAAACAAAGTTGTGAGACCTCGTCTTGCTTTAACCAAGATGACATGTTATTCAAGTTTTGCTCCCACTCAAGAGGGCCATAACTTAAACTATCTCATCTTTACTTGTTGTCCATGTCCTGGAGGTGATTGCTCGTGTGAGTGGGCCAATCTTAGCTTGCTGACACGTTAATATGCCATGAACTGCAAAATCGTTGTAATAGATTGTAGTTTCTGTATTAACATCTATATATGCAACTAAAAA
>JAVXUP010003328.1:0-74622 GCA_033070095.1 Escallonia herrerae | reverse complement strand
AGGAGAAGAGTAAGGAGTTCCCTTTTCCTCTAGGTTTGACAAGGTAAAGGAAGATAGGATCTCTCTCTCTCTCTCTCTCTCTCTCTCCCTCCCTCCCTCCCTCCTCCCTCTCTCTCTCTTGTCGCGCGCGTTTTGGGATGGAGGGTGGGGAATATTTTTTAAGATGAACAACATGACTGGGAGCTTGAGTTGGACTTTTATTAGCTTCATTAAAATTTTAGAGGTTTGTTTGCAGGTTGGGCAGGGGGCCTTTGAGATGGTTGGGTCACAAGAAGGGGTTGTTTCAATGCCTTTTGCTTGCTTCACTCTCTTTTGGAGGAAGTCATTTGAGGCGTGGTATACTGAGGAGGAGGAGAAGAGCAGGGAGTTCCCTTTTCCTTTAACTTTGCCAAGGTAGAGGAAGCTAGCATGCTTCTCTCTCTCTCTCTCTCTCTCTCTCTCTCTCTCGCGCGTTATTGGGTTGGTTGGTTGTTTTGTTGGGGGGGGGGGGGGGGGGGATTTTAAACACGGACACTCACGACTGGGAGCTTGAGTTGGACTTCTATAAGCTTCATTTAGTGAATCTTATAGGTGTGATTGTGGGTTGGGCAGTTGATATGGTTGGGCCAGAAAGAATGGGTGTTTCCCATGCATTTTCATCACCTCACTCTCTCTGGAGGAAGTCACTTGGAAGACTTTGCTCATGGAAGGAAACCAGCTGAATTCCAGCCAAGGATGGCTTTCTCAGCCTGATGGAAGGCATAATCTGTACTTTAGCATGTCTTTGTTGACTAATTTGGCTCAGTTGCAAATAGACTTGAGAGGGTAAATTCTTTCGAAAGCAAGTGGGAAAGGAGCATAGAATGTTGGTTGTTATATTTAACTTTTAATCTCCTTCGTACGAACTGGGTGATGCGTAGATTGGTGCTTGCTTTGTTGAGAAGTTGTAGACCAAAAAGGGAAGGAAAATTGATCTTTGGGGTGATTCCTCTTGCTTTGCTTTGGACCACATGGCTGGAGTAAGCCTTTGAGGAGGTGGAGACATTGACAGAGCAGCTCATGCTTGAGCTTACTCCTTTTTGTTGGTTAAGAAGAATTACTCCAATGAAATCTTTTTGCCTTTTATGAATTTTTGGACAGGTGTTGAGTCTGCAAAATTTTTAGCATGTAAACATCTTTCTTACATGGGTTGCCTCTCCTTTTTGGCCCCTTTTAGAAGTAATAGATGTTTACTTAATAAAAAAATCTGTTAGTAAAAACCTTAGTGGCTTTCAGTATTTCTTTGTATTCTGAAATAGTTGTGGTCCCATGGATATACTTGGACGAAAGGGATACCCTTTAGAGGATTGAGATCTTTTGCGTATTGGCACTAGGGGTTGGACTCATAGACATTCTTAGGATGTCATATAAAACGTGTCTGCAATAGGTGGTTCACATTCAAGAATCAAATTTTGTTGCGGTGGGAACACTTTTTACAACGGGTGGTCCAAATTTTAGTTGCAGGATTTGCATGAGAAGGCCATGAATCTCCCTTAGAATCGTGAAGATGCGCTCCTTAATTGGGAGCTCGTTGGAGCCTGATCCCAGGAGTGTTGGGATCTCATTCTGAAGTATCGGCAGATTAGGTTTTCATGGAGGTTTTTCCCTTTCTTTCTTTGGATAGTTACTGCAAAAAGAAATAAATAGAGAAGACGAAGTAGATAGAGAAAGTCATTTCTTTGTTCTGGTATCTACTCGGAAATGAAAGGCACGCAAAGCACTTCCAAGAACAACTAGGAAAATTGTGATGGATCGGAAATCAGGGCTTTCGAACATCAACATATTACAAATGTGATGAGCTCTCCTTCTAGAGTTTGAAGTTTTCTCCTTTAGTAAACTTACAGTGAATAAAGGAACTAGTCTTCCTCTTCTTAGACCCTTGTTTGTACAGAACTATGAGTTTATCTTCCCTATATTGGGTAAAGATTTATGATACATGTATAGGGTTTATTCAATGTGTCCGAGCCTGCCCCACCGATGTATTAGAAATAATACCATGGGACGGATGTAAAGCTAAACAAATTGCTTCTGCTTCAAGAACAGAAGACTGTCTCGGTTGTAAGAGATGTGAATCCGCCTGTCCAACAGATTTTTTGAGTGTTAGAATTTATTTATGGCATGAAACAACTCGCAGCATGGGTCTAGCTTATTGATACATTCTAGGAAACTCTAATTTGAATCCATTTGATTTTCTTTTTAATCTAAAAAACTCATGCTAAAAAAAATTGGTGGCATTGGCTTGGCCACGTCACCCAGCATCTATCACTGAGCAACAAAAAGTCAAGCAAACATTTGCCTGCTCCTTTTAATTTCAGAAGACAAGAGGATTATAGACAAACTGAAAGTGATTCTCTTAACTGAGATGCGAGTAAAAAAGTTTTGATACAGGTTAAACTTCTAAAGTACTTTTAAGCGTAGTAATTTTTTTGATTAAGGAAAGAGTAAGCCAATCTTACTCCACTCCTTGAGAGTGAAGGAGTGGTGACCCTTTACTCTCACGCCATACAGAGCGATGGTGGCTCCATATGGGAACAAAAGATTGTTTAAGGAAGAGTTTATGGTATTTTCGGCTACACATAATGTTTAATCAACATGTTAAAACATTAGAAGCACTTACTGCAGGCGCTCCCAACTTAGATTCTTCAAAGTAACATGCTTCCCCGCTCCGTGCAACTAAGGTCCAAATCAAGAAGCAGATCCTGTTGCTGCGGGAAACAGGAGAATGAGAGCTGATTTTTCTCCTTTTACGGAGACTTTCTAGGGTAAAGATTTGCAACTGTGATATGACTTGGCTGGCATTTCTTTTAGGGCCTTATTTTTGAATCACAGAGGTGTACGGGATAATAGACCGAAGGTTGGAGCCAGAGGAGGGGCAAATGTTATGAGTTTATAAATTCTAATGTCATTGAGGAGCATGATTTCAATCTCCTTTGGAAGTCTTATGGAAGAATTCCTCCCCATAGGCGGATCTTTAGGAATCTTGAGAATCATATTAATAGGTGCCTCATGTCAAGGGAAAGAGACAGAAAGAAAGAATGAAAGAAAAAGAGACGTGGAAGTCACTGCCTATTTTTGGTGGTGAAGTCGTTCCTCAGTTGGTCCCTTCAAGCGAAGGAAGTAAATGATTAACATAATGTTTAAGAATGGGGATTTGTTTTTAGATATAGTTAAAACATCTGAGCCTTCTCTTTCCTTAAAAGAGACTGATGCTACTACCTACGGCAGGGAATGAGACTATTACTAGCGAGACCTAGCCAAGGTTGAAAGAGAAAGATCACAGGCATATTTTACTCTTTCTTCTCTTTTTTTTTTTTTGGGGGGGGGGGGGGGGGGGGGGGGCTGCTTCCATGGAATATGGACTTGTGACTTTTCTCCTCAAATATTTTCTGCTCACTCTGCAAAAAAAGGAATATCATCTGAACATGCTTTATGTATCCATGTAATGAGTGCTTAGAATTTGTCTTTTCTTTTTTCTGTGTGAGTTTAGCCATTCTTCTATATAGCTGACTGAGTTTTTTGTTCAGTTTAAAATGAATAAACATATGAATTCTTTGGTGGTTCCTGTTTCTGCATATATTAATCCCATGCTTCACTGAAACATTTTATTATATCTGCAAAAATGCCCGAAAATCGTTTGTTATTAGTACCAAGGATCAGAAAAAACAAAGGAGCTTGATTTCTGTTCTATGTTGAAGGAAATACGAAATAATTATATTGACAATTAAGTTATTTTGATTGCATGTAGAACAGAATAAACTGGTTTTAATGTTAACACCCTTTAGCTTCATATGTTTATATCAATCTTTGCTGATTATCTTTCATATTATCGAGAACATCCCCATGCTAAGCTTCACATTAATGCGTAACTGTTGTGTCACCCAGAAGATTGCCATGTTAACATTACAAATTATTTTTTCCGACATCTTGTTATCATATGCAACTTGCTAAAGCCAACTGCTTAGGTTCGGCTAGAGAGACGTGTTCTTTGTTTTACACTGACAATTACATGACCTAAAAAGTTTCTGGTTTCTTATGCAAACTTGTTAAGACAGATGCTATGGCGAGGGGGAAGCTTATATTAATATGTCAGTCTGGTGGCGACTTTGTGACAAATGAGGATGGGACCTTGTCATATGACGGAGGAGAGGCAAATGCAGTAAATGCCAGTTTTGAGACTCTATTTGATGATTTGAAGCTAAAGTTAGCTGAGCTATGTAATTTGGAGTATACAACAGTCTCCATAAAGTATTTTCTCCCAGGAAACAGGCGAATCCTGATCACTATAAAGCATGACAAGGACCTAAAAAGAATGTTTGAATTTCATGGGAACTCGGTAACAGCAGATATCTTTGTTATGGGAAGAACTGGTTTTGATCGTGCTGCCTTGAACATGCATGCTAGCAGGTATATGTTTATGGTGCAGCTTGTTTCGTGGAAACTACTGTAATTTTTTTTCCGATCTCTGTTTATGGTGCCTTTTGCCACTCACTGCTTTACATTACCGTATAGGAATTGCAGTAAAAAATAGATTTTTTTTTTTGCATTCTTCATTTTCTTATGTATTTTGCAGCAACTTTTATTCACTGTTTTGTGGTTGGTATGCAGGGAGACTGGTATAAAAGTAGCCGAAACCGTAAACCGTGTTGTTTTGCCCACTACTGCTGCTAAGTTATCTCCAGTCAAGAGGAAGCGTGGCGCAGTTGATAAGGTCGCTGCACATATTGACTCCAAAGTAGCTGCCGAGGCAACTTCAGAGAGTCCCACAAGAGCAACCACGTCATCATCCCCTTCTTCTGACTCTGATGCTGATGAAGATTCTGACTATATTTCAAGATCTGCTGTTGCTTCACGAACGAAGCGTAAGAACACGACTGAAATTGATTTATGTGCTACCCCGGCAGATACCGTAAAGAAGCGAAGGCGCACAGCTTCCTGGAAAATTGGTGCCAATGGTCCTACTATAGTTGCTGTCACTGATGATGCTGGGGGGAGAAGATCGCGGAGGAAGACTAGCCGAAGTCAGAGTATTGCTGCTGTAGCTGATGAGACAGAGCGAAAGCAAGCCATTGTCCCTAGCAAAGATGAGTTTGACAGCCCCTTACCTATTGTGATTCCTGATGATGTTGCTCTAGAAAAACTAATTGCTTCTTGGAGAGATGGTATAAGCGGTGTTGGACAGGAATTTAAGAGTGTCAATGAGTTTCGCGATGCACTGCAGAAATATGCAATTGCCCATCGCTTTGTGTACAAATTGAAAAAGAATGACACTAACCGTGCAAGTGGCATATGTGTGGTGGACGGCTGTTCTTGGAGAATCCATGCATCTTGGGTCCCAACTACTCGATCATTTCAGATAAAGAAGTTGAACACCTTACACTCCTGTGATGGGGAATCTTGGAAGTCTGCTCATCCAACAAAGAATTGGCTGGTAAGTATCATAAAGGACAAGTTACGAGATTCTCCACATCTAAAACCCAAGGAGATTGCTAAGGGCATCTCTCGGGATTTTGGAATAGAGTTGAGTTATACACAAGTATGGCGTGGGATTGAGGATGCAAGGGAGCAACTTCAGGGGTCGTATAAAGAGGCATATAACCGGTTGCCTTCGTTTCTTGAAAAGATAGTGGAGACCAATCCTGGTAGTTGCACTAAGCTCGTCACCAATAAGGAAAAGAGATTTAAAGGCCTTTTTGTCTCGTTACATGCATCAATATGTGGTTTCCAGAAGGGTTGTAGGCCCCTTCTTTTCCTTGAAGCTACCTCTCTGAAATCGAAGTACCAAGAAACTTTATTGACGGCAACTGCAGTGGATGCAAATGACGGTTGCTTTCCAGTTGCATTTGCTATAGTAGATGTTGAGAATGAGGATAATTGGCACTGGTTCTTGGAGCAGTTAAAGTCTGCAATATCAGCTTCACAATCCATTACTTTTGTTTCAGATAGAGAGAAGAACTTGAAAAAATCTGTGCTTGAGGTATTTGACAATGCTCACTATGGTTATTCCATGTACCATCTTATTGAAAACTTCAAGAAAAACTTGAAGGGTCCGTTCAACGGAGATGGCAAAGCTTCTTTACCCCAGAATCTCTTGGCTGCTGCTTATGCAGTCCGACCTAACGGTTTTAAAAGGCATATGGAGGAAGTAAAACAGATTTCTTCACAAGCATATGATTGGGTTATGCAAATTGAGCCAGAGAATTGGACGAGTATGCTATTTAAGGGCGAGCCTTATAATGAGATCATAGAAGATGTTGCCGAGTCATACATTAAGTTGATGGAGGATGTGTGGGAGTTAACCATAATACAGAAAATAGAAGCCCTAATAGGTATGATGATCGACATCACGAGTAATTGCAGATTGGATCTAGCTAAATGGTCCACAAAACTTGCCCCCTCGAAAGAGAAAAAGCTACAAGAAGAATCTCTGAAAGGACGTAATCTACAAGTGTTATTCTCGTCTGATACGCTCTTTGAGGTCCGTGATGATTCCTCCTATGTTGTAAATATTGATAAGCGGGAGTGTAGTTGTTTGGCTTGGAAAGAGACTGGGCTGCCATGCTGCCATGCTATTGCAGTCTTCAATTGTACAGGTAGGAGTGTATACGATTATTGTTCGAGATACTTCACAGTTGAGAGCTTCCGTTTAACATACTCAGAGTCCATAAACCCTGTACCCCGCTTTGTAAAGTCTTTAGAAAAAGAAGAGGCTGATTCAGCTGAACCCGGCCCTGGCATGCCTATGGAAAAAGAAGAGGCTGATTCTGCTGAACCGGCCTCTGTCATGCCCGTGGAAATAGAAGAGGTTGATACAGCTGAACCCGGCTTTGACACCCCTATGGAAAAAGAAGTTGCCAATACAACGGAACCCTGCTCTGCCAAGCCTGTGGAAAAAGAAGTTGCCGGTTCAACAAATGGCGCCTCTGGCACTTCAGTGGAAAAAGAAGTGGCCGATTCAACTGGCATGCCTATGGAAAAAGAAGAGGCCGATTTCACAGAACCCGGTTCTGGCATTCGGGTGGAAGGAGTGGTGGCCAACTCTATTGAACCTGTCTCTGGCAATCCAGAGACAAAAGTGGCTGGTTCGACTAAAGTCTGCTCTGGCAAGCATGTGAAGAAAGATGAGGCTGATTCTTCTGTAATTGTGCTTCCTCCTT
The DNA here is from genome assembly GCA_033070095.1 of Escallonia herrerae. NCBI lineage: Eukaryota > Viridiplantae > Streptophyta > Magnoliopsida > Escalloniales > Escalloniaceae > Escallonia > Escallonia herrerae. The sequence goes on along the minus strand of JAVXUP010003328.1, from coordinate 67,450 downwards.
GTCCCTCTCGACCCTTAATACAAGAAAAAAAGGAACGAAGTGAAATAGAGGGAGCAACTAAAAGGACAGTTACTTGTACTAGGTGCAAGGAAGCTGGGCATAATAAAAAGTCATGCAAGGCCACCTTGTAGGTATTTCTTCTTGTATACTGTATCATGTACAGCTTATTAACTGCGTTGGTAGAGGCCTTGGATGTGCTGTGCTATGCTGTGCTTCGAATGAGAAGCTTGTGATGTAGTTTAACGTCATCTTGCGACTATATTATTTATTCTACAGAAGTAAGATTTTTTCGTCAAACGTGGTTTGCCTAAACTGAAATATCCATATCAATGTCTGCAGGCCGAGTTCAGTTTTTTTTTTGCTTCAGTACTTCTGGTTCTTTGTAGTCAAAGTTTACTTGAGCCCCGTAGAGGAAATAGAAGCAGCAGAAATCCCTTCTTCCGGGTTCACGTAAAAGCTATGTTCATACATGTCCTAAATATGGACATGGAGTGTGTTTGAAAGCAGTTCTCATGGTTTGAATGAGCCTCTTTTCATGTACGAGGCCTTTCTTGTTCACTCTTGAACAAGACCAAATGAATTCGCGAAATAGAAGTATTTAGTTTCGAATTTTGAGCCCTCTTCGTCAATTTAGAATTCTTGTCTCATAAGTTGAGAAAGGTAGACGCGTTGCATGTCAAGCCTTCAAAATGTCGATTACAAAAGGCTGGTGGATCCTTGCGGATCTGCATATCATTACCCTTCTGTGCTCCATTCTTTGCCGATTTGTCCGCTTAATTCATATCTCTAACGTGCTTAAGCGATAAACTTGCTTGAGCGTGCGTCCAGGGTTTAGCTATGTCTTCCGATTTTGTTGATTGCATTCGATCAGCATGGTCAATCAAGTTGCAAGCGCAAAATCTATCCGGCTCCACCGTTAGAGTTGGGATTCGCATCACCCTCGCCGTTCTAGTCCCTCCAACCTAGACCAAAGCTCGCTTGTACAGCTTTCCGTCACCCCAATACCTCCCTTGGCTCTCTCAGCAAACCTCAGAGTCCTGCCTCTTCGTTTTCCACAGTTCCGTCTATAAGACTTGGCATAATTCTGGTGATTTCCTGTTCTTTTGCCAAGATAACTGGGAAGGGATCTTTTGGAGGCTCCTTGTTTGCCTCGTGAGCCTTTTGATTCCTCTACTACCGAATTGTATAAACTGGTGACTATCTTCAAGTCCAACTCCTCAAATTTATACTTCCTCCAAATTCCTTTCCTTTTAAGCATGACGAGTTCTGATCGACCTCCGCTGATAGTGATGCCATGCCACCACTGTTTAAATACAAAATTTTACATGCAAATGAATTGTGTTTCTCAGTAGAATCGGAAACGACAAACATTCTTGTAATGGAGAAGACTATTTTCAAGTGGAAATAATTGAGTGAGCTACACGAATGGCCATTGAGTTGTTGACTCGACTTCACTTTAGTTACTGGACTACGATATGTTCCAACTTGGTCACTTGACTCGTTAATTGACCAATCAGCTCATTTTTCTAACTGGAGATAGTAAGAGCCCTGTTAAGTGGTTATGTGCAGCGCATGACCCTTGACAACCTCTTAGTTCTTGTCACTTCAACCGGTGGTGACCGAATGATGATGATGATAGTGATAAGAGTGGCCAGTGGTGGGGGTACAGGTAATTGAGAGGCAGGTGGAGGAGCATAGTAGTGATTGAGTGGCGGGTGGGGGTGGTGGTAGGGAAAGGAAAAAAAAAAAAGAAGTTCAGTCCTTAAGAAAAGGGTAAGGCGGAATCCCAGTATATTTGGTGCCAAAAGATTTAAAAAGTGATTGTAGAAACAAAAGAGCACAAATTTAGCCAAAAAAGAAAAAAATGTGCACAATTGTCCTCACTTTAAAAGCCTAAATTAAGAGGATGGGACGATTTTGTCACTGAGTTAAGGGTCATCTAACATGGCTCCTACTAACCCTCGCTAGCGAGATGGCCTGATTAGCCAAATCACTAGTGACCAATCTTGAAACAGATGATACTCCACCAACTAATCAAGTTTGTAAAATTAAAATAAATTCCATTCCGGCACTTGTATGGTACATGACCCTCATTCTTTTCGGCGAGTAAGAAGTCTAATCAAATTCTCTCTATCTTGTATACATAGTCCATTTACTATTACTTTCTTTCACGACTTATTAAATAAGAATGTGTAAGTAGCTATTTCATGAAAAATATTACAAAAGTTCGTTGGCTATCAGCAATTCAAGATAAAAACCTAGGCCATCTGCATTATGAGAGCCATATATTTAGTTGGGCAAGAACTATACAACTAAAAACCTGGAGTTTTTAACTCTTACGGTGAATGCACACACACCAAGTTTTACAGTGACTGAAGCTTTGAATTTCTCATCCAATCTGGTACACTCAATTAAATTAAATCGTTGCATTTAACCCCCTGACCCCCATAAAGACAAGAAATGAATTACATTAAAGTTGTTCAACCAACGCCACCAACTTCTCTCAGGGCCATCACTTTTCAGTCTTCACCTCCCTTCTATAAACAGATTGCTGTTAACTTTCATGCATAAACCTGAATGTCAAAATCTTATCCTCCATGTATACTCCTCTTGCATCAGAAGAATAGATCAAAGTCGACTACGATGCAGATTTTTCCACCATGAAAGTATGGTGAATCCAAGAAGACTAAGGGGTAAGCACCCAAACCCCCGAAACATTCGAAGTGGCTTTGCCATCTCGCCTTTGTGTTCTCAAACTGAATGCGGCTTGAGATTGGCCATTTCTTCTTTATGTTCTCTGACTATTTTGCCGATTCTATGAGCTCCTTCTCCTCAGAACTCGAGTATATCGGCTTTGTTATTATATGTTTTCTTTGGTTTGACGCATTCTATCTGTCGTCAAATTACCCCCGAGTGGTAGGTTTCTTCATATGAACTGGAAATGAGGCTTTGGAAAGATGGGATGGCTACCTCTCTTTATTTCATATAGCTTATTCATAACAGTTAGATTTTGTAAAGGAAGACCTATACGTACCAGGTAGCTCTTTACGCTTTCTCATACAAGATAGGCACACTTTAGAAGTAGGCTTGAGAGGCAATATTGTCAATATAAACATCATCTTCCTTTTCATTATGTAAAGAATAAAGTAGGAGAGCAACTCAGAGATGGCCGGTGCATTTCCTAAGACAAGAGTACACCCTGTTGGTGTCAGGCAAGGCCCCATCATGTAAGTACTCTACTTCCCTTACATGTGTTTAGTCGACATGAACCTTCCATGCTACTGGAAATCAAGCAACCGTTTGTCTCTTAGATCTTGAACACCTTTATCGCACCGAGTCTTGGTCCCATAATATTATCTTTATCGAGGTTCGTGTTGGACCGCACCTGTCACTGCATCAATTTGGCCATTTGGATAGAGATCTGATTTTTCCTCCTCTGGTTGAACGATGTTATTTCAATTGCACTGTAGTTATTATTTATTACTTTCTGGGTGTAGTTACACACAGACTGACACACACATTCTGCTAAATAACATCATAACCTGCTACCTTTTTTTTTATTTTTTATTATACTGTTCCCTACCAGAACATATTCTGATCTCAGTTTACGTGCAGGCGAAAAAGGGCGTGGATATATACTAACCCTCGTTCTTCATCGAGTTGTACGCGATGGAACTTAAGTTTTAAAAGCTCAACAAGGATTTTTCAACGCGTAGGGCACTGCTGGCATGTTCCGTAAGGACCTTTGTAATATAATTAACTTGCATAAATTGCGTGTTTTTCTTCACATTCTTCTCTAATTATGTTTTGTGAATTATTGTACGGAATGCAGATTGGTAAAAGTGTGGTGGAAGTCTTGAGTGACTTGTTTTCGGAATTGAGACAGCATGAAGTTCACATCAGGGACGCAATTGCAACAGAGAAAGCAAGTTTTGGGAAGATAATGATTAATGTAAGCCTGAGCACAACATGGTATTGTGAGTACACTAACCACAATATTATCCTTGATAGCTATTATGCTACTTTATTTTTCAAAAGTTGCTTGCTTCACCAACCGCAAAGTTTAATGAGAGTATCTTCATTGCATGCTTTCTTTGATAAGGGAACAATCGCAAGGGGCCAAAAAGTCGTAAAACATAAACTTCTAATTAACATAAAAGAATATTAGAAGGTTCAAGTTAACATAAAACATATGAAAAATAAAAATATATAATAATTAACGTCACTATTGAATATGTTAAATGCAAGATAGATTGCTTAATTTGACTACTGATGCTATAATTTTACTATTCATAATGATTTATTTAACTTGATAAGGTTAGTTAACAACAAATTATTAATCTTGTATGAAAGAAGCTTAGCTCTTAATGTATAGATGTATAACTAACGTTATTATCAGTTGAATGAGTACAATAGTAACGTATAAGTAAACATACTTCAAAATTTTAAACTAGAAAAAAAGAACTAATATTGATCTGCTCGTGTTTTTTTTTGTTATCTAAAGTTTTAGAATTTAGAAGAATAAAGATGGAGCAAGGGAATGAGAAAGACAAATACATGACAGTCGGTGGCATAAAGAGTAAAAAATATAACAAAATAAAACCTTAATTCATTAATGCTACAAGATAGTGGCATTTTGATAATTATTTAAATATGTTTATCTGTTATCTAAAGTTTTATCTACTTTTTTTTTCAAAAGTTATAGGGTGTCGTGGCCTTTGGTCATGTGGGTGGTCCGCCCCTCTCATCATAATTTGTACTACAAAAATCATGTGTCACATAAGTGAAGTTCATATGTAATAGACTTTTTTATATATTTTTTGATAAGTAATTAGTAATGAACCTTGATACTAGCTTCTTATGAATTATTGGAATATAATCTTATTTTCTGAAGACAAAGCCGAAATAAATAGTGATAGTCTTCTAACCAGTCTTATGGAAGCCTGATTTTAACCAACAAATATCTATCAAGCCTTTCTCCCAAGAAATTTTGTTATTAGGCAAATTGTCTTGACCTTTTGCTTGAAAAAGCTGCAGATCCGATCATGTCTGACTAGATGTAGCTGGCAGTTTATGAGTTATAGCATATGGTAATGCTTTAAAACATTCCTCGTTTTATTTTATACCAATCTGAAGTGTTCATGATTAACAGCAATATCATTTTTTCAATTCCTAAGGGTTAAGGACGAGGTTTATTGGTCAGGTGATTTCTATTTTGGTCAGTCTGCACCTTAAAGGCTTAAAGGCACGACGTATGTTGCAAATCTTTTATCATGTTTTTCCTTTTCACTTTCTTTTTGGGATTTTCTTTGAGTGTACTGTATGTGTGTGTTTCTGTGTGGGTTCGTGAGTGAGAATTCTCTATTTCCATTTGAATATGACATTTTCGTACTCTTTTTATTGGCTTATTGTCCTTTTCCCCTGTTGCTCTCTTAACAGCTAAAAATCCTCCAGTTGAGAAAAACAAAGTCTTTTCTTCTGACAGTCTTCCCTACTTTGTGAAGTTTGCTAAGATGGAGAACAATACTTCTCCTTAGATAAGCTAAGCTATATAGTGCTTTTGATTTTTCCTAGTTTTCACTCTTATATCAGAGGGTTTTCTTTAGTATGTGACTATTAGAGTTTTTGTAAGCATATGATTGGGGAGATATAACTCTGTTTCTAGATTGAGTGCATCCGGGGCTCTTCCTATTCTTGTTAAGGCCCTTAGTTCATATCATGAAGACGTGCGTGAAGTGGTATATGTTAAAAAAGTTTTGAAATATTTGTGTTTTTTATGCATATTTTTAGTAATCTCGCTACTGTCTCAATCTTTTAAACATTGTATTTAATGGAAGTTATTGCTAAAACCTCAAAAAGATATCGTGATTTCACCCTTGCCTTAGGATTTTGGAAAAACTTGCAAAAAGTATTCGAGTATCCAAACCGTTCTTCAAAAATTCCTTTCTTAAGAAGAGCAACATGGACATTGTCAAATCTATGTAGATGGTCTCTGATTGATTCTGCCCAGGTTATAATGTCAAACACGAAACTATAGTTGTAAATATATCATACCAGAGTACTTACCGATTTTTTTATGTGAAATGATACGTACTGGTATCGTACCGATACCATATCAGATTTTACAATCAACACACACACACACAAATTACTTATTCATCAATGAGACAACGAAAATATATAATTATTAAATTGTCTAGCATTTATAATCTAGTAAAGCTGCTTATTCCTAGTAAAGCTGCTTATTCCAGAATAAGCTATTTCTTACACAATGTTATCCAGAACACACACACACACACAAATTACTTATTCATTAATTAGACAATGAAAATATATAATTATTAAATTGTCTGGCATTTATAGTCCAGTAAAGCTGCTTATTCCATAATAAGCTATTTCTTATATAATATTATCCAGAATAAATAACTTATTCAATTGAATTACACCCTTTTTAAACTGTCTCATTAGCGTGTACTTATAGAATAATAAACTATTTGTTGAAAGGGTGCGCCCCGCGCTCGTGTGCGAAGCTATATGAAAGAATGTGATCAAATGTTAAGTGAAAAAGTTAAAATAAACTGAAAATTTGTGATGAAGATTGAAGAGAGTCAAGACATATTAGTAAAGATTGTGCAAACTATGATGAAAATTTTGGTGAGGAGAGGCAAATTGGAACTAGAAAAGGGTATAGAGGCTTTTAAGGACTTAATGAAACCTAGGATTTTGACCTATTTAGTCTTTATAATGTTAATTTACTAAGTTGCCAAACAAACTTTGTAACTTTATATTTCTTAGTAAATGGTACACAACACATTATTCGGCCAGTACATAGGTCACGACCGTTATCACCTTTATTGGCTGGTACAACCAGTACAGAACGATTTTTTATTGGTATGAAATTCAAAAGGTTACTGTACTGGTGAAAGACATAAATGATACGTACTCACTAGTATTTTTGACACTAGTACAGTATTGATAAGTATGTACCAAACATTATGCTTTTATTAATGTAGTTTAATAGGCGAGAGAGAACTAAAGGGGCAGAACACTAAACCCATAGTTTATTTGTACAAGTGACTAGAGAATTAAAGGGAGGCGTGACTAGATGTAGTCTGGTTCTTTGCTGATTAGCTTTCTTTATTTCTATAATGGCTAAGATCTTTCTAAGTGTTTTAGTTGAAGCAGCATACACATAGAAATGAAAGTGTAAGGTGTTTTACCTGAAGTCATGATGATATCAAATTTTTATGAAAAACTGAGGTAGAAAATGTGTGAACTTTTTGGCGATTATATTCCAGATATATGTGTACATAGTGTACATAGTGATAATGTTAGAGTAAATTAGTATTAAGTTATGAAATTAATAAAAATGGGTTTGTACTATACTTATTCAGTGGCTTGGATGGTTCAGTCCCTTAGGTTCAAGGCTTTAGGATTTCTTATTTGCATTCTGATTTTGTTTAAGGGAATTTGACATATATTTAGTTCACAAGTACATGTTTTTATTGTTATTTGTGATGCCTTTGCTGCTAGTGATGTATATACTCACGTTCAGGATTATAGAAGTATTATCTTTAAGAGTGTTACGACTCTTATAAAAGAAGAAGACGAAAAAGTCCTTAGTGATGCCTGTCTAGCCTAGGAAACTTTTTTGGTGGTATAAGCTATTTTCTTAATACTGGTGTTAGTGCTAATGATGTTTATGTTGCTACAACATAAGAGATCTAGCACGTTATTGATGCCGATGTCTATCCCTCCCTCATTGCCTTGCTAGTGTGAGTTTTATTTTCTATTTCGGGCTATATATGGGTGGACTCAAGAAGTCTACTCCGAGGGAGTCAAAAAGTCATACAAATAGAATTGACCATTAATATAAAAGAATGTATTAAATAATCACTGTGAACAATGAAATTAGTATGAATAGTAAAATTATATAATCAAATTGAGTAATCTATTTTGCATGTAAAGCATTCACCTAAATAATTACTATTTATAGTAAAATTACTGTGAATACTGAAATTATATAACTAGTAAACAAATTAAGCAATCTATTTTGCATCTAAAGCATTCGCCCAAAAAATTTCTATGAATAGCGAAATTATGTAACTAGTAAACAAATTGAGTAATTTATTTTACATCTAAATCATTCAACGGTGACGAGAATTCTTTTATGTTAATCATCAATTTTATTTGTATGATTTTTGGCTCCCCCAATTTGACTTCCCGAGTTCGTCCTTGTAAAGCTCAGAATAGGAAATAGACCTCACCATAACAATGCAATTAGGGAAGGATAAATACCGACATCAATAACGTGTTGGATCTCTTCAGTTTTAGCAGCACGAATATCAGTAGCACTAATACTTGGTATCTGAAAAATAGGTGATACCAGCATAAAAGTTTGCTAAGGCTAAACAGGCATCACTAAAGATTTCTTCGTTTTCTTCTTCTATAAGAGTCACAAAACTCTTAAAGATAGCACCTTTATATTCCTGAACGTAAATATATACATCACTAGCAAATGTATTACAAATAATAACAAAAATATATACTTGTGAACTAACCATATGTCAGATTCCCTTAAACAAAGTCATAATACAAATTATAAGAAATCCAAAAGCCTTGAACCTTAAGGGATTGAGCATCCATGCTACTGAATAACTCTAATACAAACTCCTTTTTATTAATTTCACGACCTAATACTAATTACTCTAACAATACCACTATATAAACATTTATCTAGAATATAATTGCCAAAAAATTCACCCATTCTCCAGCTCAGCTTCCCACAAAAATCTGGTATCATCATGATTTCAGGTAAAACACCTTACACTCCCATTTCTACGTGTATGCTACTTCAACTAAAAAAACACTTAGGAAAGATTTTAGCCATTATTATAAAAATAAGAAAAGCTAATCAGTAAAGAACAAGACTATAGCTACTCATGCATGTCTTTATTTCTCTGGTTACTTGTACAAATAAACTATCAGTTAAGTGTTTTGCCCCTTTCGCTATCTCTCACCTTTTAAACTAAATTAATAAAAGCATAGTTTCTGTGCGTAGTTATCAATTCCGTACCGATGTCAAAAATACCGAACGGTACGTATCACTTATGTCTTCCACTGGTATGATAACCTTTTACATTTCGTACCAATAAAAATACCACTCTGTGCCGGTAAAGTTGATAAGGGCCGAGACCTATGTACTGGCCAAATAATATGTTGTGTATCATTTATTAAGAAATACAAAAGTTATAAAGTTTGTTAGGCAACTAAGTAAATTGAACATATAAAGACTAAATAGGTAAAAATCTAAGGATTCCTAATATCGTTTAAAGCTTCTGTAATCTCTTCTAAGTTCCAATTTGCCTCTCTATATCAAAATATTCATCATAATTTGCAGAATCTTTCCTGGTAAGTCTTGACTCTCTTCAATCTTGATCATAAATTTTAGTTTATTTTAACTTTTTAACTTAACTTTTCATCATATTCTTTCATTTGTATGATAGATAGCTTCAAACACATGCATGGGCGAACACACACCATTTAAACAAATAGTTTACCATTCTATAAATACTCACTCATAAGGTAGTTTAAAAAGGTGTAATTCAATTTTATAAACTATTTGTTCCGGATAACATTATATAACAAATAGCTTATTCCTGAATAAACAGCTTTACTAGATTATAAATACTAGACAATTTAATAGTTCTATATTTTTTCATACTTTTATCGATGGATGAGTATTACATGTATATAACTGATGCAAGATCTGATATGGTATTGAGACGGTACCTGTACGTATCGTTTTACGTAAAAAACCAGTAAGTATTCCGGTACGGTATTTAGAACTATAGTTTGGTGTTTGACATTCTAACCGGGACAGAATCAATCAGATGTCATTTACACAGATTTGAGAATGCCCATGTTTCTCTTCTTAACAAAGGAATCTTTAAAGAACGGTTGGGATGCAAGAATCGTTTCGGCAAGGTTTTTCAAAACCCTAAGGCAAGGGTGAAATCGAAATGTCTCTTTGAGATACCAGCGATATTTGCTATTGCATACAATGCCTAAAAGATTGAGAAAGTAGCGGGATTACTAAAAATATGCATAAAATACACAAATGTTTCAAACTTTTTCAACATATACCTCTTCACGCACGTCCTGATGAAATGAACTAAGGTCCTTAACAAGAACAGGAAGAGCCCTGGATGCACTCAATCTAGAAACAAAGTTATATCTCCCTGATGATATGCTTGCAAAAACTCTAATGGCCTCATACTAAAGAAAAGTATCAGATAAAAGTGTGAAAACTAGAAAAAATCAAAAGCACTATATAAAGCTTAATTACCTGAAGAGAAGTATAATTCTCCATCTTAGCAAACTTCACAAAGTTGAGAAGAATGTTAGAAGAAAAAACTTTGTTTTTCTAAAGTATAGGATTTTAGCTGTTAAGAGAGCAACATGAGAAAAGGGAAATAAGCCAACAAAAAAGTACAAAGATGTCATATTCAAAATGAAAATAGAGAATTCCCACTCACGAACCCACACAGAAGCACATACATACAGTACGCTCAAAGGAAATTCCAAAAAGGAAGTGAAAAGGAAAAACAATATGATAAAAGATTTGCAACATACGTCGTGCCTTTAAGCTGCAAGTTCCTGCTGTCTACTCCTGGCTAGTTCACTTTATTGAAGTTCCCCATTTGTTTATATTCTTGTTCCTGCAAAAGTACTAATTATTTTTATAGAGTATGTTAGTAATGTGAAGAAAGGAATGTGACCATCGAAAACACTACCAAACTGAACCACTATATTTTAACAATTAGCACAAAATGCACACATTTAAACCACTTTTTTTGGTCCTAATATAAGAAGGGGCTACATCGACCAAGACTCGAGCCAAGGACTTAAGAATAATAAAACCTCATTAGAAGTTTTGATTTCACATATTTTACTATGAACAATTAGCACAAAAGACACATTTAAACCCCCTTTCTTTCATCCTAATCCCGAAAGGAGCTAAGATCTTAGGCAAGCACAACACTAATGACAAACCATATTTGAAGCACTAATTGTTACATATTCCAGGATGCATGGACCTGATATGAAGGATGTTGATAGGTAATATGCCCCTAAATCGGCTTTCTTTTATTACACTTTTTACAAAGTAATCGTAACAGTATCTCACTTCATTCTATCTGGCATAGCTGATAGAGCATGTTCATGATATGATCTTAGTTTGCATACTATTAAAGTCTAATAGGCAATCGGGACATTTGGTTGGAAAAATATACCAAATAACAAGGTAGACTCTCGAAAATAGCAGATACAAAATAGAACTATCTAATGCCACCAAAAGCGATGAAAGCACACAATGGTATAGAGATAGTAGGAAACAATCACGACAGAAAATCCATCTAAGGCCAAAATAGACATCAACTGACCAATAAATCTCGTCCGCAATATTTTGAGCAATGATTATTAATCTCCCCATATGAAACGGAACGAAATTTAAAATGAAGAACAACCCACAAGCAATGCTTAATTCCGTACCTTTAAGAAGATGGAAGTTAAGAATTTAAAAAATGATGTTACTGTTAACCATGAACACTTTAGAGTGGTATAAAATAAAACAAAGAACATTTTAAAGCATTGCCGTGTTATAACTCATAAGCTGCCAACTACATCTAGCCAGGCATGGCCAAGTCTGCAGTTTTTTCAAGCAAAAGGTCGAGACAATGTGCCCGATAACAAAATTTCTTATGAGAAAGGCTTGATATATACTTGGTGGTTAAAATCAGGCTTTTGTAAGACTGGTTGAGAGACTATCGCCATTTATTTCAGCCTTGTCTTCAGAGAGTAAGGCTAAATTCAAATTATTCATAAGAAGCTAATATCAAGAAGTCCATCAATAATTACTTATCAAAAAAATTATATAGAAGTCTATTACGTATGAACTTCACTTGTGTGACACAGAATTTTTGTAGTATAAACTGTTATGATGTACTCTTATAGTTTATAAGGTCGTTCTCCAAGAAAAACGAGGTAAGAAAGCTTGCAATGAAGATACTCTCACGCGATTGCTGAAGCACGCTCTTTTCGATAAATAAAGTAGCATAATAGCTGTCAGGCAAAATATTGTGGTTAGTGTACCCATAGTACCATGTTGTATTCAGGCTTACGTTAATCAATTTCCTCCAAGAACCTGCTTCCTCTGCTGCAATTACTTCCCTGATGTGAATTTCATGTTGTCTCAACTCCAGAAACAGGTCACCCATAACTTCCACTACATCTCTTACCAATCCATGTCCCCCACAATCATTCACAAAATGTAAACAGAGAAGAATGTGAAGAAAAACACGCATTTATGTACGTTAATATATTACAAATAGAAATAAATCTAGGATTTCTTTCATGCAAATTTATGTGTCTTGTATTAAAAAGGCTAAAACACGATAGAAATGAAGAAGAGACTGAAAGGGTATGGCAGGTGCCTAACACTTTCTCCCTGCATAACTTAGGCCCCCGACCCGTTTCTCTATTTTCGATAGATCAGTTGTCCTTCGGACACTTTTAGAGTCATTTTTCAGGTTTTTCTTATTTTTATTTTTAATTAATGGCAGCTTTTAAAAATCCAAACTTTTTAGAGATACGAACGAGTTGCACTCTGTATACATTAAGGATCCAATGACAAGACCATTATTCACTAATTGTTGAAGCTTTATCTCCAACATATAGCCAGGAGAAAAGAGCTTGCCCCACCCATATGAATTTTTTTAATAGTAGCCTCGTTAGGCGGGCTAGAGGAGAAGAATGGGCCAATCAGGCTTGGGGGGGGGGGGGGGGGGGTGAGGAGAGAGAGGGGTTTGGGGTGGGTTGGTGGCTAGTGGTGTGGTGTCGGAGTGGTGCTATGGTAATTTTTAGTGGTGGACAGCGGTGTGGACCATCGATGATCTTTTCTTTCTTCCTTTTCATTAAACTAGTGGTGGTGATACGAGAGATATGAGAGAAAGACAGTGAGAAGAGAGGACGGCGAGAGAATATTTATATCGAAAAGTTTAACACTATTAGCATTCTGTTTGCTTAAAGGGCATGGGCAATATTATGGCAGAAAATAGTCATTGGCTGTAATTTACCCTAAACTCAAGGAGTTTACTGATATTATCCCTATCATACGTGTAGATATAGCACAAAGATTGGTTTGCAATGGAAAAAATGATAATGAAATGTTTAACATCAAAATGTTAATGCGGACTATCTTGGGAATATCTTGACTCTAATGTTTCTTTTAACGACAAAAGAACACAAATTTTGCCAAAAAATGTGCACCTAGCCTCATGATAAAAATATGACAACAGAGGTAATGCTTTCTCTTTTATCTTAGAAAGCTAGATTAAGAGAGTGACGATTTTGACCATGAGTTAAGCAACTGGGCCTTTACTAACCCCGGCTAGCCAAATGGCCTGATTAGCCAAATCAGTGAGTCCAGTGGCCAGCCTCGGAACCAGAGAGTAGGCAAGTGACTAATCAGTTTCCAAAACTAAAAGAAACTCCATTCCAGCGCTTGTATGGATGATGCAACATGCTTATTCTTTGTGGCGAGTAAGGAGTCTAATTAAATACTCTCGTCAATTTAGTCCCTTTACTAACACTTGCTTTCATAGACTTATTAAATAAGAACGTGTGGGAAACTATTTCATGAAAAGCGGTACGAAAATTCGTTGGCTATTAGCAATTCAAGATAAAAACTTTGGCTTTTGCATTATGAGACCAAAATATATAGTTGGGAAAGAACTACCTACACAACTAAAACCTGTAGCAGCATAACTCTTATAGTGAATGCACAAAAGGACAAGTTTGTGGGTTACAAAATTCTACAGTAAACGAAGCTTTGAATTTCTCATCTAAACTGGTACTCTCAAATTAATTGAACTCAGTCATTTAACCCACTGAACCCCAAAGGACAAGAAATAAAACTACTACGCTCCTCTGTATTCACTCTCACGAGCACCATCAGTGCTACATACCTCACCACCTGACACCAAGAAAATGTATAATTGAAGTTCTTCAACCAACTCCACCAACCTCTCTCAGATCCACCAAAAGAGCATTGCATTGAAATAAAATATTTAGGTTTTACAGACTAGGCAGTTTGACTATACGTATACATAATAGATCATGACTATACTTGTCATGTAAACTAGTGAGCCAGAATGTACAACGGCAGATTATAAGGCTTGCATAATTACAAAAGCAAAAGTAAGAAAATGCAGATCAATTATAGCAAAAATCATTGACTCATTCTTGATAAACATCAATGCGGGCATGACATGCAAAAGCTGCTAGCGATCTGGCCTCCTTGAGAAGCAAACGCCCTGTCCTAGCAATACTGATGCATAGAAGTAATTACTTGACATAAATCATACATAATCGGTGTCATTGTATCAGGGACTTATTTAGTATTGGTGAGCTGTGAAAAAGGAAATTTGGAGTCAGTCATTAGATGTAAATGTAAATGAGTAACGTGTTTCGATTTTGCCCAAACTGTCATCAGTAATAGACTCTTGGCTTGAGCAGCAAGCCAGTTAGATGCTCTAGAGGAGAATGCTGCGGAACCACATCTAATATTCTAATGAGTTTGCAACTGATCCCGACACCTACTTTCTATCATTCTCTATCAAAATTAACGGTCATAAAAAAATAATATAGGGAGGATTTGTTGACACGCGGAAGCTGAGTTATTTTGATGAAAGAAATGAAGGCGTAACAGGTTTGAGGGGTGTAGAGGCGATGGATTATGGTTGGGGCTGTTGGATTGGAAGTTTAGGATTTTGGCTAGGCATTGTACGCAATGGCAAATACTGCTGATAACTTAAAGAGACATTACAATTGTGCCCATGCCTTTGGGCTTTGGAAACACATGTATACCTAAAGCGTTCTGAAAAGATTCCTTCGTCTTAGTATCATGTAAATGATAATTACAGTCAAAGACATAGTTTTCACAAAGTGAACGTTCATACTCAAAATCTGAAATATTTGTATTAAGTTTGCCCAACATTAGGGTTCCCAGGCACTAACTAACGATTTTAACTGACAAGACAATTTTCTATTTTAAAAATATCAATACTACCTTTAAGACACTGAAAAAGTATTTTATACGTCCCCCCCCCCCCCCCCCCCCCGCCCTCTCTCTCCTTTTCAACTCTAACCACACCAACACGACACCACCACCGCATCATTCCAACACCACCGACCACAACAACCGCATCATTCCAACACCACCGACCATAACCACCACATCATTCCAAACCACTAACCACAACCATCGCAACACTCCAACACCACCAACTGCAGTCCTGGCTACTGCCACGCCAACGGAAGTTCTGCTATGATGGCCGCATCGCCACCGACAGTAGCCCCGCCGCTGCAGTGGCACCGTGTTCATGACCCATGGCTGCGACAAGAGATACGACTGCCCTATGCTGATTTGGTACCTTCTCCCACAGTTGGGTGCGCTGGTCTGTGTATGCACGTGTGTGACCGACTATGTGTGCGGGTTGGTGGTTTTTAGTTGTGGAAGGCGGTGTTGGACCCGCGACGATCTTTCCCTTTCTCTTTTTGAAACTACTGGCGGTGATATGACAGACAAGAGAGAAATGCAGTGAGAAGAGAGCAGGGCAAGAGAGCTTTTCACTAAAAAATTTAACACTATCAGCATTCTGTTTGGTTAAAAGGCATGAGCCATATTATGACAAAAAACAATCATTGGCTGTAACTTGCCCCTAAACAAAGAGTTTAGCCATATTATCCCCTATCATACGTGCAGAGTTAGCACGATGAACCTGGGGTCAAGAGAGTAGGACAGTCGTTATTCCTTTCCAAAACACCAAAGTTACTAGCGCAAAGACTGTCAGCAACTAATGCTATTCTAAGCAGTAACGAGGACAATGAGGATGTTGTCATAATACGCGGGAAAGGCAAGGAAGGTCTAACGGGCAATGATTGATTTGAAATGCCGAAAACTACATAAACAACGGTAGAGATGGCCGTCAGTACGTATTCCAAAGAAGACTAAATCACAAGTAGTGAATCACGTATGGTGTCGTTGGGAACCAAGCTTTCTTGAA
Source organism: Escallonia herrerae (assembly GCA_033070095.1). NCBI lineage: Eukaryota > Viridiplantae > Streptophyta > Magnoliopsida > Escalloniales > Escalloniaceae > Escallonia > Escallonia herrerae. The sequence continues at coordinate 51,323 of JAVXUP010003328.1, read as the reverse complement.
GTGTTTAGCTCTGGTGAAATTGAAGTTGAAATTAACTGAACAAACATGAAGCTAGTATTGATAGCTTGATATCACAACTGAAGATAGAGTCCTAACTTACTGGCTTCTACATGCGCCGGGGTGAGAGTGAGAAAGATGTTGAATGTAAAGAAACAATTGAAGAACCAAAAAGACCCCTAATTGCAGCACATTCAAGTGCCTTCACAATCTTGAATTGGGCTATTCGTTCGGTACTCAAATCTTAAATACGTTTCTCTCCTTTTCAACAGTAATCTAGATTAAATTCGTACATAAATCAATTGGAAAAAATTACAAGCATCACATGAATAAGGTTAAAGTTTCTGGACTTCCTCACTACAAGCATCATATGAATCCATTTTTCTTTTCTCAATGCTCCATTTAAGATAGTGAATCGTAAGCCTAAATACTACAGAAAAGTGGGTGAGACTAAAATTTAACTTTCCTGTAAATACAAACAAAGTGGTGCAACCAGCTTTAATCTAACATATGTTGTCTCTCCCCAATCCCTACAAGTGTAATTTTACCTCTCTGCTATTGGGTGAGCAATAAAGCTGCAGCAGTAATGCATTTTTGTCCTTTAAGATAGAGGGCAAAACGATTTCGAAAAAGTTGCATAAACAGATAGAACGATGACATAAACTACCAACAATACGCAGAACTCGACAGTGTGTTGAGTACCTGAGTCTGAGAGACATTCCCCCGTAGCAATATTTCCAATCCCCGCAACGAAAATATCAACAACGTTGTCGATAGCTAAAAAGTCAAACTTTCAGTCTTTCGACGTAAAGGAGACCTCAAATATCCGCTCCCACAAGAGCAGATATTTTTTTATTTTGATCAGGTTATGGGGCAGGTTTGGCATCTAATTTAATAAAGGGCAGGTTTGTGTTGACATGTTCCTTGATAACAGGCGATTCCAGCTCTGAAAGATTGTTTGAGGATCCACAAATTCTAAGTTTAACAAGTCAATTTGTGAATACAACATGAAATTGAAACATCAAGGTGAAGAGAGCTAAAACTGATGGAGTAAAATGATATGCTCACATGACCTCGAAGCTCAATGTTTTTAAGTGCTAAAATTCCATCATTAACAAGAAACCCGTTAACTACTCCCTAGAAACTGTAACCTATAAACAGCCTCTAATCATTAATTACAAACTGTTCATGGCCATCACCATTTGGGATACACTGTGATGGCCACTTGGGACAGATGTCGGTATTCCAACTGACACAACAAAAGCAGCAAGTCGTAGTGAATATCTTCTACTCGGTCAAAATCACCCAAGACTAAAACTAAGTTTTTTCCTCTGTTGTACTTTGATGCAAAGGGAACCCACTCCCTCCAAAATGAGAAGTATCACCCGGCAGCAGATGGTCATCATCCTCCACTGACCAGTATGTTTTGAGAATCTTCACGGCCTTCTCATATATCTCATTGTTGTAGTGCGTCTGAAGGAGTTCAATCTTCTCCCTCCCTTCAACTTCTTCAACCAACTGGACATATTCATTATCATGGCCCATGCTATTCTTAGAGGCTTCCCCATGCATTAGAATCTTTTCAAGCCCTTCCAGGCAGGAAATGACAATTTCAGGGTCAGAACAGATTGCAAGGTCACAGAATGGCTTAATTCAACCCTTGATCTCCAAAGACCTACCAACCAACACGAGGAAAACATTTTCTAAGTTGTCGGATGTAAACTAATAGTTACATGAAAGATAAAATAGTCAAGGTAGCTATAGCCGAGTTGTTCGTAAGTTCCACCAGATATAGCGTTTGACATTGCACAAGCAGCCTCTCGCTTGATCTTAAACTCTGCATTTGTTAGTAGTTGAACAAGCACGCTGACGATATGGGCATCAATTACAGCCTGGATATCCCAAAATAACAAGCCATTAGCATGAAAAAATAAGGTGATATAGAGGTCTCCAACAACATACGCGCCATACCAATTCCTTTTCCTTCAAGAGGAAGGGGAAGAAGGTGTTTGTGGGGGGTGGTTGAAGTAAATGTACTTGCATCTTAAAATAAATTGGACTGTGATGAGGAAGATTTCAAAAGCAACCATTGTAACAGTTCAGAACCAAGTGAGTCTGAAGTAATGATTTCTTGTGCCTCCGATTCGCTCACCTGAATTTGATCTCGATTCCCAGCTGTAATGTTTGAGATTGCCCAGCAAGCTTCCTTCTTGATGTGCTTCTTGTCATGATTCAACAGAGCTAAAAGGGAAGAAAGAGCACCATGCTCTAGGACAACCTGAAGGAATATGAAAAAAGCTTCAACAGATGAAAGCAAGAAAATAAAAGCAACCAGAGTAAGAAGACAGGTAGAAGCTCGATGGTTCTTGATAACCTGGGAGGATCAAGTAAGAAGTCCAGCCATAGCATCGACATGTCCAGTAGTACGAATATTACATATCATTAAGTAAGAACCAACAAGCAGCAACTAGCATTAATCGTAGAGTATTGAATCCAAAGCCCAATCAAGCGTAATTGCATGTTTTTCTACAAGCAAAGCAAACCTATTGATACCATCAATAGACTTCAATTCCCAATGCTTGACATTTGACTAAGAATTGAAGACATAAAATCAAATACCAACTTAAAGAAGGTACTGACAATCAGCACTTCTAAAAATAAGAATAAAAGTAACATTGCAAATTACATAGATAAGCTGAATGACTTTTACTGAACTTTTGGGCATAGAACAATTTTCTAAGTAAAAAGAATTTCCCCTGATGGTCTGCAGAAGGATATTATAAACTTTTAACTAAGGGGTTCAAGAAGAGACAGGCTAGCAAGGTAAGAGCAAAACAAGGTTGGTGGCCTGTTATAACCTATTAATGACTCTAGAAAGAACAAGACGCATCAATTGTAGAAGAACTTAAGCGCAAGCTATTAGCTTGCCTGGCTAATCCGAAAGAGAGAAGGAACAAGTGTTGAGAGTTAATCTGGTAACAGACATGAGGAATACGAAAAGGAAAGAGAAGAGGAAAAGGAATTAAACAAAATGAGACAACGTTAGCTTTATTGAACGCGCCAAAAATTGAAGAACCTCTTAAGCAGTAAGAGCAAACTCATGACAAAGATTAACCTAGTACGTAAAATCCACTTGTTCTCAAGAGGAAGTAGGTGAAATTAATAAATGAAACCACTTGGAAATTTGAAACAAATTAAGTTAGCAAATAAATTACAATATCTCTTTCTTCATACTTCCTCTAAAAAATGAGATGGCTCTGCAATAACAAGTAAATCACAACATTTGCCATATCTACTAGTAGTTGTATTATTGTGCAACAAAAACCAAGTAGCAAATCGTAAGATATACACTACAGTTCGATACTTCAGACGACGTCTAGCATATCGTCGAAAGCCCTTTGCATGTTCTATCAATAAGGTGAATGTTATGGTGGCAGATTCACCGCCAATGGCAAGCCAGCATTCCACTCAAGTCTCCAGCATTGTTAAAAAAGTGAAATCAAAATTTACTACTGTCACATTTCATCCTCGATGCTGCCATGGCTTAGCTTTTTAAGAATACTTCAAAATTCAAGTTTGACAATACATGCAAATTCACTCCAGGATATCATGCTGCCTACAAATTACCATCTCTCCCGCTTGAAATTATGCTTGCTTTTGAAGATGCTGTTCAAAGCCGCAAAAAAGAAAAAGCGAAAATTTGACATCATTCCCTTGTTGTGGAAAGCAAATGGTTTCAGAACTCCCAGATCAGGGAAAAACCTATGCATTGTCATCGACCAAGTACCCATATCCTCAACTAATGAACTCAATAAGGTCTTTTACCTCGATTGTTGTAACAACGATATAGATTTGTAGGTTTATCACAATGGCATCAATTTGAATGTTTTTCACTAGGTGGCAACCAGGTTGTCAACAGTGAAATTCACAACAGAGGATGAATCTTGGGTCTATATAGTATGACCAAGTTGTCATTCCGTTCTCCCACTGAAGCTGCTAGCGAGGATCGTCAGCAAGTATTGAGTTTCTACGTGGCATGGCTATTAGATATAACGGGTCTAAGGACATCTAAAAGTGAAAGCTTAAAGAGGAAAGACACAGAAGAAAGATAAGTAGATTTTACCCCTTAGTTACAGAAAGTTGCAACTTAGATAGTATGGCACAAACTTCAAAACTTTTAGCCATATGTTGGAAGTGCAAGTCAGATTTGATTAACTCGAAAACTGAAGTTCCAAGAAAACACAAATGTCTGCATCAACCTTTATAACATTCTACATTACAAACACAATTTGCAATATTAACAGCTTTTGATAAAAGAAGTGAAATACGCTATAGAGGTGCAATTCCTGCATAGTCAAACATCTAAACCTAGCTCGATACGACGATACTTTAGATAAGGTTCAACTTTACAGTGCCTAGTAAATCAAATAACTGAAGCAGTTCCTTTTCAAGTAATTAATTAACGGTAAAAAATAGTGGAAAGGCCTAATATATCAATAGCAAGGAGAAGCGCGATTATAGATTGCCAAAAGGATGAACTACCTATTCAGTCACCTATATGCCACTAACAAGATTATGACTCGTTACTTGCAATGCCACATTTTTTGAAAACAGATGTTCTTTGCAGCCAGCATCATGTTCCAAAAGCTAACTTGAAAAATGAGACTAATTGGTAGTACAAGACGATCATAATACACAAAAAAAGTCAACTATGAGAAACTCAAAAGAAGGAAGGGAAGGCAAGAAGGCTTAAACACCCGCAAGGATCGAAATGAGACGTCGTTGCAAGAAACTACACAAGGGCAGAAATGGTCATTAGTAGTCCAAAGAAGACTACATCACGAGAAGTTGTAATCGCGTATGGTATAATTGGCAACTAAGGCTTTCTTGAAGTATGTAGCCATGACACGCAGTGGGGTGGGTGTGATAGATGTTGAAAGTAAAGGAACAATTGCAGAATCAATAGTACCCCTAACTGCAGCACATTCAAGTGCCTTCTAGATTTAGTTCATATTCATAAGCAATTTACAATTCGGTTTTTACAGGGCTATTAGCCAGATGGGCTATTTGGTTTAAGTCAATCTTAAATACGTTTATCCCCATTTTAACTGTATAATGGATCGGTATTCATATCCGTAAGCCATTTGGAAACACTTAGAATCATCTTATCAATAAGGCTAAATTTCTTGGACCATACGACTCCTTCCCCCTCCAACATCCCCCCCCCCCCCCCTTCCCCCCTCCCTCTCTCAATGCTCCATTCAAGATAGTGAATCGTAAGCCAGAATACTATAGAAAAGTGGAAGATACTAAACTTTAGTTTCCTGTATAAACAAATAAAGGGGTACAACCAGCTCTACCATATGTAGTCTCTCCAATCCCTACTAGTAAGTGAGATATTACTTCTATCTACAATTGGGTCAGTAAAGAAGCTACAAAGAAGCCACGTTGGCAACCATATTCTGTTTCTCCCTTTTCTCATTTGAGATAACTTTCTTCTCAAAAGGGGTTGTAAGAAACAAGAATGAAACAAGTAAAGCCTAGGTATGGCTGCAATAGGAATGCATTATGGTCCTTTAAGACAGAGAGCACAACAAACTTAAAAGAGCCACACAATGAAATAAACTAATGGTAATGCGCAGAACTAGACAGCATGTTGAGTACCTGAGTCTGAGAGACATTCCCTGTAGCAATATTTCCAATGGTCCGCAAGGCAGCCATAATCAACGATGTCGGTTGATAGCTAAAAAATCAAACGTTCAGTCTTTCCACGTTAAGAATTAGCATGTGTCTCAACTATAGGCTAAAAAGTATGCGTACAATAATTGAAAAAGAGAGCACATTTACCCTAAGAAATTGATCAGCCGAGGACAGACGCCAGCATCAATAACATACTGAATCTCCTCGCCAATACCCTCAGAAAGGTATGATAATGCCAAGGAGGCATCATCTAGAACTTCCTCGTCTTCGACTTCTATGACCGAAGCAAGAGTAGCGAGGATACGCTCTCTCTGCTCATTAACAAAAGCATTTAGAACAAACATTAGAAGAATGAATAATGATAAAAATAACTCAAAATGTATCGGTAGCAATCAAACTCTAGCAACGTGTTCCACTTTCTAACCTGAAAGTTCTTAGGCAAGGGCTTCCAAACACAAAAGTTGGCTAATGTCCAAGTAGCAGTTCGTAGCATTGAATGTTTTCTACGACGTTTGGCATTATCGCAAATTTTGACCACGTGATCACAAGCCCCAAATTGGCAAATGAGATCACGATGTTCTCGTGAATTGCCCGCAACATTTGCTAAAGCCCAAAGTGCCTAAAATTAAGGAAAAAAGGGCGAAGTTAACAAGTTTATCATACACGCTGCCCAAACACCCATAAGAGACTTTTTCCAAAACCCTCCTCACAATACAGGTATATTAACCTGCGAAACACCCATCGGTTATCGTTGTACTACCTGTTCCCGCACTTGGTCATTGAAAGATTGTAGTGACGCAACAAAGACTTGGAAAGCCCCGTGCTTGAATAGTTCCTCCCTATGTTGGGGTTCACCAGATGCTATATTTGCTAGAGTCGAGAATGCCTCAAACTGAAATTTTTTCAACTCATAAGCAAAACAAATCAAACCTAACAAATAAGTTTACCAAGATTACAGCACTAAATTTTAAACCTGCAGGCGTGGGTAGTCCTCCCTGCTTGCATATTTCACCAAGTAAGGAACAAGGCCAGAATCTACGACTCTATCTATGGGAGGATTTTGCTCTGCTTAAAGAATACGAGACAAAGTACCAAAGTAGTCAGATTTTAAAGGGGAAATAGAGCCGCAGAAACACACATACTGCCTTAAAGAAACCAAAAAGAAGAAGAACCTGCTAGCAAGTTATTGAAATAGGTAACGCCTTCAACTAACAAGCTTCGAATGTCTACACCTGGCCGCTCTAGTTTAACAAGTGCAACCATTCTATCATAAATTTCTACCTTCAAAAACCAAAACATGGTTTAATACGGCCTTAGATATAACTACAAAAGATAACATAGCATGATAACTAGAAAAGACACCATAGCATACTAACCATACTTAACAGCCAAAAATTAAGCAAGAGGCAGCCCTTCAGTTGAGTCTGAACAATTGGTTTTGGATTGTGAAGGTGGAGAAAAGCTAAAAAGGTGGGGCGCCGCTGGGAGAGAGCGGCTGGAAAGCTGAAGTGATGTTTGAAACGAGGCTGAAGTGAAGTCTGAGAATATAGGGGCTATAGGCGCTGCCGGAGACAGCGAGAGGTGGTCGCGACGTTGACGGTATGGTTTGGGGAAGTGCTATTTGGAGTTGAAGGGTTATGGTTTATTTCAAGGTTCAATCTTATCTTCACACACTCTTACTTGGTCCAAAATCACCTCCTTTAGAACTTCTGAACAAAACCCAACTCCACCAAAAACATTGGCTTCCACCACAACACCGTCACAATCTTTACAAACTTATTCAAAACACACCAATTTCCCATCATTACCAGCAGCTAAAGCATTTCAAAAGAACCCAAATTTCACATTCTCGTCATTGCCTTCGCTAACAAAGCTTACACTATGTGCGAAGTCTTCTATTAGCACCAGGTACAATGAAGTGGTGGTGGATGAAGAGTTGGGCAAAATTAGGAGGCTACAGAACGGCTCCGACGTTCGTGGAGTCGCGGTGGAAGGCGGAAAAGGTCGAACGGTGGACCTCACGCCACCGGCCGTGGAGGCACTTGCCGAGAGCTTTGGGGAGTGGGTGATAAATGGATTGGAGAAGGAAGAAAGAGGGCGACCCGTCGAGGATATTATTCCCGTAAAATTCAGAAACAATAAACAATAAGGCTAATTATATCTATATCCCTTAGATATAATTATACGAGGACAATAGTTTATAATAATTATACTTATATCCGTTATTAAACAGAATCTTAAAAATTCTAACAGTTTTAATAAAAAGACTTTATTACCCCTAAGTTAGAACTTTATTTATTTTTAATGCCATTAATTTCATCTTTAAAAAAAAGACTAATGCCATTACTCCCCCCTCCAACACCCCCCACTCCATTGACCATTTTTGTCTCAAACTCCCCGCAGAACCCTTTAGCCGCCCGTCGGCCTCCCCGTCACCCTCCCCGTTGCCGCACCCATCCACCCCCTTCCCCTCCCCGTCGCCAGACCCACCCTCCCTCTTCCCCTTCCCCGTCGCCGCAATGTCGCACCTCCTGCCACAAAGATATTTGCCACCCCCACCCTCCCCTTCCCCTTCCCCTTCCCCTTCCCCTTCCCCGTCGCATCAACGCCACACCCTACCTCAAAGATATTCGCCGCCCCCACCCTCCCCATTCCACTTTCCCTTCCCCTTCCCCGTCTCCATAGAGAACTACCCGTGTCTCCATCTCCGTTGGTGACTCTGCAAAGTTTTCATATGGCGATCAGAGCGATATTGAAGAGGCTGCCGGCGTGGGGCGGTGGTTCATGCTTTAGTTTCAGGTGGCATTAATTGCTTGTGTCTGTGGAACCCTAATTTGCAAATTAGGGTTTTGATGATGGCTCAGAATACTTCATAAAGATCAAATTGAGAAAAAAGAACATGGCTAGGAATAATTTTGATGAAATCAACTGCAAATTGAGAAATTTTTAAATAGGGAACAAATCAACTTTAGGGTTTTAAAACCTTAATCTTTAAATTAAGTTGAAATTAAAGATTAAATTTTTTAAAAATATTCAGTATATACAGTACAAGGGGTAGTATCGTCATTTTAAAAATATATATTGATGACATCATAAAAAAGTACACTTTTTGGACGGAACCCTGACGGATGGACACGGGTGATACATTTGAAACACTTTTGGTCACGAAATGTTACATTTTGAAACTTTGTGTCCTTGACTGTAATTACTTCCTAACATCGTGGACATAGGTGTAATCAACCCTAAATAATAATAATACCTGAATTAGTACAATAAAAGAACCAAGGCTTAGAGGCGCGTAAACGCTTCTTGAAGATATGTTGAAGCCTCTCCCACGTGCAAACGGAAGACTCACTTGGCAGCTCTATCTTCGGGATTCAACCAAGCCTAGATTCACTGTTCATCCAAGAGAGTTGCACTTCTCTACAATGGATTGTGTATCCACCTCCGATCGATCAAGCATAAGTTTGAAACAAGTTTTTAGTTCAAGTATTTTCTTTTCTCTCAAGTGAAGATGGTATCTCTTCTCTTATCTTATTCTCAACTTCCAACCCTTTACTCCTTTATATAGTGGTAGAAAAATGTATGTTCTTTGAACCTTATCAAGTTCTTTGAACCATACTAATTCAAGATTCATCAATGAATCTTATAAAATACAATGAACTAAAAGATAGGTTAATCTTATCTAAGATGTATACATGAACCTAAGTTCATGAATCTTCAAATTCATTCACGAAAATAATGTTCAAAGAATAAAACCATTTGGAAACTTAATTAGTCTCAAGTTCATGGAATTTATCTTTTTGAAAACTAGAGTTCAATGAACTTTATTTTATTTGCAGATATAAATAGTCAAATTTGAAACACATTTCCAACAAACCCCCACTTGTTTCAAATTTTAAAAGGTATGCTTGATCGGCACAGTCATGTACATCAGCAAATGGTACCTTTTAGGTTTGAACCATTGCCTAGTAAAGTATTCCATGATCCATCTAGGAACTTAATGGACAAAGCCTTGAATTAAGAACCATGTCAACAAATCAGAAATACATCACGTACACTTCTGTTTCGGAGATGAAGTACTAAAGCCCGACACATTATGGCCCCGTGTCTTGATCCCAACGCTCTGAGTGCTCTAAGGATTATAAAGCCTTAATAATCCTATGGGAAGCGGCCACACCTCCACACCCAGATCGGTGAATCCATCAGGGGTGACCTTGCATACCCCAACACAAGGTTTATGGATTCATTAAGAGAACTAAATCTCAACCTCCACTTAAACAAGGTCATTCGGTGAATCTATCAAGAGCTATCCTGCTAGCCCCAACCAAAACCCACTGGTCTATAAATTCATTAAGAGATATAATCTCAACATCTATCTCATGTCGGAACATGCACATACATCATAGGGAGGGTAAAATGAAAATTCATTTCATTATGTGCATCACTAGTTGTCACATTACTCATTTTTCTCATTCAAAACCCAGGATAAAATCAACTGGGTTGGGTATCCATAATGTACAACTAAAAAATCAATAGGCTTTAAACCCATCCCCCTCGATGTCTCAGACACTAAGTCTCTTCCCAAGCCTTTTGACAAAGGATCCGCCAAATTCAAACTTGATTTCACATATTGAATAGATATGATTCCATTAGCCAAGTTCCTTTTCACACGATTGAGCTTTAGACGAACTTGTCTAGATTTGCCATTATAGCATTCACTACTTGCTCGAAGCAAAGCAATCTTATAATCACAATATATTGTCAAAGGCGGGACTGGTTTACTCCATATAGGAATATCAACCAAAATGCTTCTCAGCCAATCAGCTTCCTCTCTAGCAGAGATAAAGCAATAAATTCTGATTCCATGGTGGAGTAAGTAATACAGGTCTACTTCTTTGATTTCCAAGAAATCGCAGCTCCACCCAACGAGAATATACATGCAGTCATAGATATAGAATCATATTTATCAGAATTCCAAGTGGCATCACTATATCCCTCAATAACAGCTGGGAAGCTACCATAATGCAGACCATAGCTCATAGTACCCTTTAGGTACCTCAAAACTCGTAATAGAGCATTCCAGTGTTCTTTTCCTAGATTACTTGTGTACTTACTCAGAGTGCCAATAGCATAAGCTATATCTGGCCTTGTACAACACATGGCATACATCAGACTGCCAACAACCTGGGAATATTCAAGCTGATTAATAGCTTGCCCATTATTACGTACCAACTTGACACTCGGGTCAATAGGGGTAGGAGCAAGATCATCATCATAATGATTGAACCTTCTAAGGATCTTCTCAATATAAGTTGACTGTGTAAGAACAATCCCATGGTGAGATCTTATGATCTTGATTCCAAGAATCACATCAGCCTCTCTAAGATCCTTCATACTAAAATTTGAAGCAAGAAAGTTATTGAGTTCATTAATCCTGTCGACGTCGGTACCAAAGATGAGCATGTCATCAACATATAGGCATATTAGAACACTAGAACCAGCTCTGAATTTACTAAATATGCATATATCTCCTCCATTAGCAACATAACCATTAGCAAGCATTACACTTCTAAATTTCTCATGCCATTGCTTAGGAGCTTGTTTCAAGCCATATAGAGATTTTAATAGCTCGCAAACTTTATGCTATTGACCAGGAGTAATAAATCCTTCTGGCTGCTCCATATATACTTCTTCCTCTAGATCACCATTGAGGAACGCTGTTTTAACATCCATCTGGTGAATGACCAGTTTATAAATAGCAGCCAAGGCAATAAGAAGTCTGATGGAGGTGATACGTGCAATCGGAGCAAAGGTATCAAAATAGTCAAATTCTTTCCTTTGCTTGAACCCCTTAGCGACTAATCTAGCCTTATACTTGTCCAACGTGCCATCGGGTTTGATCTTTCTCTTCAAGATCCATTTACAACCAATAGGTTTAGAACCTGTTGGAGGATCAACCAAGATTCAAATGTTGTTGGACAGAATCGAGTGCATTTCCTCATCAATAGCTTCATGCCAAAAAGGTGTATCATTGGAAGACATAGCCTCCATATATGTATCATGGTCCTTATCCACCATTAGAGTACAAAAATCAGGTCCAAAGGATTTCGGTGTAGCAACCCTTCAACTTCTTCTAGGTTCCACTCTTTCTGGTTGATCAGCCTTCCGCTTCAAACTAGTTGAGAAGTCACTTTCAACTCTTTTATTTTTCTTTGGAAATATATTCTCAAAGGTTCCACTCTTCAAGGTTTTTTTTTTAGTGATCTTGCACTTACTACAAATCACACATTGATCATCATGTGTTTTATCATATTTTCTTATAAGCCCTTCATTTACCATCTGACCAATAGAATTATAGTTCATGTGACCCAACCTTTGATGCCATAATTCAAAAGACTCAGCAATATAGGCAGAAATAACTTTATTTTCAACACTAAGCTTAAACATGCCATTTACAGCATATCCTTTGCCGACAAACATACCATTCTTTGACAAGATGAATTTGTCAGTTTCAAAGACCATCTTGAAACCATGCTTAGATAGAAGAGCTTCAGAGACAAGATTTTTACGAATATCGGGAACATGAAGCACATCTTTCAAGGTAATGACTTTTTCAGAAGTAAGCTGAAGTTCAACCATACCTTTTCCAATCACCTTGGTAGATGAGGAGTTACCCATATACATTATCACGCCATCCCCCACTAGTCCATAGTGTTTGAAGAGATTCTTGTCTCCGGCAATATGACAAGAAGCACCAGTGTCAACCCATCATTCAGTTTCATTCCCTGCCATGAAACTTTTCGTCACAACTGCAACAAGATCATTGTTGTTTTCTTTTCTATTTTTCTTCTTGTCACTTCTATGCTTGAGTTGATAGCAATCTTTGGCAAAGTGACCAATCTTGTGATAGTTGTAGCATTCCTTATTCTTTGCCATAGGATTTGAGCTTGAAGGCTTGAAACCTTTGGAATTCTTTGGCTTCAAGAATTTGTTCTGATTGTGCCTTCCAGAATTTTTCTTCTCATCCTTGTCTACAATAACATGAGCTTTGACAATTGTTTCCTTTGCAGGTTCCTTCTCACGATTTCTAGTTTTTTCCTCAATGTACAAGTGTTGCATAAGTTGATCCAAGACAAGATCTTCTTTCTTGTGCTTTAGTTTGTTGCGGTACTCCTTCCAGGTTGGTGGAAGTTTAGCAACAATAGCACCTATATGGAAATTCTCATCAAGAACCATACCTGCGGCACATATGTCGTTAGCAATCAATTGAAACTCACGAACTTGAACAGAAACAGGTCTATCATCAGTCATCTTGAAGTCCATGTAATTCGAAACTAGAAATTTCTTTGAACTTGCTTCCTCCGCTTGGTAGACTGACTTTAGAGTATCCCACAACTCTTTTGCAGTCTTACTCTTTTTGGAGTATTGATCATAAAATGAATCAGACATTCCGCTAAGGATGTGATTTCTACAAAAGCAGTCATCATCATTCCACTTATCAATCTGATCATTGATTGCTCTCACTTGATCGGACGAGGACTCTTCAATTGAAATTGTTCGACATGGTTGAGTTAGCACATAAGCTAACTTAAGTTGACGAAGGAAAAACTCCATCTTGGTTTGCCATCTCTGAAAGTTCTTTCCATCAAAAAGCTCAAGATTCGGGTGATTAGTCTTAGTAACTCTATTCGATGAAGTAGCCATGAGAGAAAACTATCTGTAATTTGTTGGAGCAAATTCACGTAAAATTCAGAAATAATAATACCCGAATTAGTATAATGAAAAAACCAAGGCTTAAAGGTGCGTAAACGCTCTTGAAGATAGTTGAAGCCTCTCACACGTGCAAACGGAAGACTAACTTGGCAGCTCTATCTTCGGGATTCAACCAAACCCAGATTCACTGTTCATCCAAGAGAGTTGCACTTCTCTACAATGGATCGTTTATCCACCTCCGATGAATCAAGCATAAGTTTGAAACAAGTTTTTAGTTCAAATATTTTCTTTTCTCTCAAGTGAAAATGGTATCTCTTCTCTTATCTTATTCTCAACTTCCAACTCTTTACCCCTTTATATAGTGGTAGAAAAATGTAGGTTCTTTGAACCTTATCAAGTTCTTTGAACCATACTAATTCAAGATTCATCAATGAATCTTATAAAATGTAATGAACTAAAAGATAGGTTAATCTTATCTAAGGTGTATACATGAACCTAAGTTCATGAATCTTCAAATTCATTTACAAAAATAATGTTCAAAGAATAAAACCATTTGGAAACATAATTAGTCTCAAGTTCATGGAGTTTATCTTTTTGAAAACTAGAGTTCAATGAACTTTATTTTATTTGCAGATATAAATAGTCAAATTTGAAACACATTTACAACATCAATGTCTCTCTCAGACGGGATCCTCGTATCTCCGGTGCCCAACGGGATCCTCGTTTGGGGAAGCGAGAGGTAATTGTTTCCTCAATTACCCCAACGGGCTGATCTCTTCTCCCTAAATGCCCTCTACATGTGTGTCATTAGCCGGGACAACGGCTAATTGGCCGGCGACGGTGACGGCAACCTACTTTTACTTGGAGACTTGTGAGAGAGAAGATCGGAGGAATTTTTGGCCGTGAGAGACTTTTTACTTTAGCTTAAAGCCAATCCATTCTTTATCTCATGAGCCCCCCCTCCCCCCCAATCAAATTCCTACATGCTTCCCTTTTCTTTTTTTTGTGCAAAAAAGGCTGGACTGTAAGGCTCTAATCCAACCTGCAGGGAGTATTGCGCTTTGGGGACCTACAAGGCCGCCACATACATCTGAGCCCTCGATTCCTGCACCTATGTCGGGGCCAAAGCGCACAAGGACCCGTGTGTGAAGCACATGTAGGGCGATGACGTAAGTTTGCCACCAACAAGTGCGGCAGGCAGGATTCGAACCCAGGTCCCACCCACCCCGTCAAATTCCTACATGCTTCCTTTTGTTTTCTTGTGCAAAAAAGGTTGGACAGTAAGGCTCTAATCCAATTGGCAGGGAGTATTGTGCCTCGGAGACCTACAAGGTCACCACATATATCTGAGCCCTCGATTCCTGCACCTATGTCGGGGTCAAAGAGCACAAGGACCCTTGTACGGAGCACATGCAGGGCGAGGACGTAAGTTTGCCACCAACAAGTGCAACGGGCAGGATTTGTATCCAAGTGGGAAGCCTGGATAAGAATTATGGGGACCGCTGAACCAACCATTGTTGGCTCCTACATGCTTCCTCTTCTCATATATTGTCGACTAAAAAGATCCCTCCACTAAGCTTCCATGTGACTGCTATGCTATGGAAAAATTTGCACATGGTTTATTATCTGAGGCCACCAAACCCTCGGGTACACATCTAGCTAGAACCTCACTTAATACTTTTCACTTTTAGTGTAGAGTCTGACAATAACTCTAGCAACGTAGTACCCTATACCTTTTTATTTTAACAAGTGCACTCAACTTATTTCCATTACATACTGCATGGCTTCCATTTATTTACTGAATAAATACCTTGAAGACAGAGCTCTAAGCATTGAGCGGGAAAAGCTTTCACAGCACATAAAATTGATGTCCACCTGGTGTAACAATCCATGTTCACGCCCTGCTTTGGACTCTTCCATCAAATCTTGGAAACATCTTCTTCAATTAGATACGTTTCTTTTGGCATCCCGCCATTTGAATATCAATTCATTCCGATTTAATTTCTTCATTGCCAATGTCTTATTTCTCTCCTCTTTTCTCTTGCAAAGCATCGGACTTTAATGAATGGATGAGGACCCGGTTACCACCCCTTTATTTATCAAGAGTGATTTTCACGAGACTGGTTTAACTCCTTATGTAGTGAAGCTAATATAACTAAGGACCTATCCTTAAAAAAAAGATTTCTTGTAGCAACAAAGAAACAAATAATTCAGATTCAAATACAAGAAGAAAAAAAATCTTACCTTTCCTTAGACTTCTCCATGGCTCCCTCGCATCCGAATTTGCAGTATGCTCCCGAGGACTTTCCAGGTTCTTCCAACCTTTCCTTTTCGTCCTTGCTTTACTATTTTTTGCTATATCCTCCCTCTATTAATTTAATGTGGCTGTCGATATCCCTTTTTACTTCCCGCTTATATCGTAATCCCCAAAAAAGAAAGTTTCCTCATACCTGCTTCCCCAGAAAACGAAACCGGATAGCTTTGATTCTTTCTCTCTCTTACCCCTCTTCTCTTTAGGGTTTCAAGTGTTTTCCCCCAACAACCCCTTAACCCTATATGAAAATTTTTAGCTGGAACCCTGGGGGTTTTGGTCATCCCCGAAAGGTTCGCACAACTAAAAACTTGATCAAAAAGTTTAATCCTAACATTATTTTCTTCCAAGAAATCCTTCTTTCTTCCTCCGATGTAAATTACCTTTTCTTTCGCTCTGGTTTTATTTCTTCCTTCACCATTGACCTGATCCACTCTATGGGATCTCGAAGCCTTAGTGGTGGGCTTTGGGTTGGCTGGTGCCCTTATTGGAAAATCTCTGTAGTGCTCTCAAATAAGAATCTTATTCTCCTCAAGTTCTCCCCCCTCCTCCTCAGAATGGTGGGGAACATTTATTTATGGTAACCCCTATCTTTCTGACCAAAAAGAGACTTGGAGAAGCTTCTTTACCATCTTAAGTCAGATCCCAGACCCTCTAGTCGTCCTTGGTGATTTCATTCATGTTAAATATATGTTAGAAAAGGCTAACTCTAGTGCTCACATCATCCTGGGTAGACCTGCCTTTCTTGACTTCATTTTTAATATGGGCCTCATAGACTTTCCTTGTGTGGGACCCACCTTTACTTGGACTAGTAATAGGTCAGGGGGTGCCTGTACATTCGAAAAGCTGGATAAAGGAATAGCAAATGCTGGTTGGATTTAACTTTCCCCCCAAGCTACTGTTCGTAACCTTGGTATTCACGTCTCAGATCATGCACTTATTCTTCTAGATCTCTCACACCCTTGATCTCTTGCGAGAATTCCTTGCGGTTTTCAAGCCTTTTGGTTTATGCACCAAGACTATCATAATCAAATCCACTCCTGATGGAAGTGTCAAGCTTTAGGTTTTCCTCTTTTCTTGCTCATGCCCAAATGAAAAAATATAATGAAGACAATGAAGCTTTGGAGTACTCAAATTTCAGGCACATTCCTGTAAGGATTCAAATTACCCACCAAAAGCTCTGCTATACTCAAACTCTTCTTCCTAACCAGTCAGCTAGGGAAAGTTGTTTTCTTCTTTCTCAACATCTTGATTGGCTCTTAGATTGCGAAGAACTTTTCTGGGCACTGAAAATGAAATCGAATTGAAACAAAAAATTATTCCATACCACTACTAGAATTCACAGAGCTCATAATTGGATTTCTAGTATTTTTAATGTTGATAACAACTGGTGTACCAAGAGGAACACATTATAAAATCCTTTGAAAATTACTTTTTTCCCTATTCAAATGTGGTACCTCTGAGCCTTATCTGGATTTTAACGCATCTCTTTTAAATGCCCTCGATATCTCTCCTCTGAAGACCATAATTTTTCCTTAATTCACCATCCAAAGGTTTCGAAGTCAAAGATGCTCTTTTTGATCTTGCACCTCTAAAAGCTGCGAGACCTGACAGAATTCCGTCTCTTGTTTACCAAGATTGTTGGGACTTCCTAAAGC
This sequence comes from Escallonia herrerae, assembly GCA_033070095.1. Classification (NCBI taxonomy): domain Eukaryota; kingdom Viridiplantae; phylum Streptophyta; class Magnoliopsida; order Escalloniales; family Escalloniaceae; genus Escallonia; species Escallonia herrerae. Next base: position 33,941 of record JAVXUP010003328.1, on the reverse strand, counting down.
AAGATATCACAACTGGAGTTCTCTATTTCATTTGCTCTGGCGATCTCCTTTTAGAAGCTAACTTCTCTTACATCACTTTTATTCCAAAAGGTAAGGATCCTAAACCCCCACTGATTTTCGACCTAGTAGTCTATGCAACAATATCTATAAGATTGCCTCCAAAGTTCTTGCTAATCGACTCAAAAAAGTCTTGCCTTCGATCATTTCACCCTTCCAAAATGCTTTCATTGAGGATCGATCCATTTCGGACAACATTCTTATTGCTCAAGAACTAACCAATATGATTCGCACAAAAAAATATGGGAAATCAGGTTTGGTTGCTCTTAAAATTGATATGAGCAAAGCCGTTGATCGCTTGAATTGAAATTTTATCAAAGCTGTTCATATAAAGCCTAAATTTTTGCCTCACTGGATACAGCTCATCGTGCAATTTGTGACCTCTGTCTTTTATGCAATCATCGTCAATGGATCCCCTTCCAAAAAAATTCACCCTTTATGTGGTATAAGACAGGGCGACATGATCTCTCCCTACCTCTTTGTTCTCTGCTCTGAAGTCCTTTCAGCGGCACTTGTGAAAGCTGAATCTCTCAAAGGCATCTCTGGGCTCAGAGCTTGCAAATCAGCATCCCCAATCAACCACCTAATGTTTGCAAATGATACCATTTTATTCTTCCATATGACCATCCTTAATTGCGAAACTATCAAGCTCCTTTTGGATCTTTATTGTCACATTTCAGGTCAACTCATCAACTTCAGCAAAATGTCACTTTATTGTAGTCCTAACACTTCAGATGATCTTCAGACTTACGCCTCTCTATGCTTCAACATAAAGAAAAAAGTTGCTTTTGGATTGTATCTTGATACCTGTCTTGACGCGGTCACAAACAGAAAGGCTTTTTTCCTCTCCCTAATTCAAAAAGTTCAATCTCACTGCGCTAGTTAGAAAGGCATTCTCCTGGACAAAGTTGGACATGCTACTCTAATTTCTTCAGTCCTAAATAGCCTCATTGTCTATCACACGCAGTCTTTTCTATTTCCGGTCTACATGAGTAATAAACTCAAATCCATCTAAAGCTTCTTCTTTTGGTCTGGTGACTCTTCCTCGCACAGTCTTCATCCCGTAAGTTGGCTCACCCTCTGTGCTCCTAAATTCTCCAGGGGGGGTCTTGGCTTTCGGGATCCTAGATTTTTTAACCTAGCCCTTCTTGCAAAAGCTAGTTGGAAAATCCTGCCCACCCTGATTGTCTCTTAGCTAAAGTTTTTCAATCCAAATATTGCAAAAATATTCTTCACTCTATCAATTCTTCCTCATCATCCTGGGCTTGGAAAGGCATAAAAGTTGGTATTAAAGTTTTAAACTTGGGAAGTTTTTGGCAAATTGGTTCTAGGTTTTCGGTTAATATTTGGAATGACCATTCGATTCCAAATTACCCTCCCAAATACTTAATACCTTTAAAAGTTACCTCTATATGGCTTTCAATCAACATGACCATCCCTATTTGTCCTGACACTGATACCTTTAAGGAATGGCTCATTGCTTGGGTATCAACACCAACCTCCTCTCACTTATCTTGTCTTCGTAATATAATTATTGTTTCCCTTTAACTTATTTGGAATTCCAGTAGTAAGGTGATTTTTGGAAGTATAAATTGAAATTCGGAAGACATTTTGGTCCAGCGAAGACTTCTAAATCGATCTTTCTGAATTGCTTACAAAAAACCTAATAGATCTTCGAACTTTACAATCCATTCTCAGATCTCAAGAGGAATTCAAGACATTCCTATCCAATTCAACTTCCTCTGCAGTTGCCTGGAACCAACCATGACTTCCGCCTTCTTTGGTTATCATGATGATTCAACAAGACATCAGTTCGGCATTTACATTTTCCTTTTTAATACAGGAGTTACCTCACCTCACCATTTTCAAAGGATTATTTACGCCAACTCTCGTAAAGAAGCTTTTCTAAAAGGCCTTCTCATCAGTTTATTATGGTTCAGTAGATTATCATTTATACATGTTTCCCTATATACTCACAATAAACTCATTCTTTTCCAGATGCATCACCTGAAATTTTTGCTTCTATTGCATGGGAATCGTTCAACACCGAGTTGGTGGCTGACTGGGCTTTTTATTGATCTTTCTTTGTTGATTGTCCTTGATTTATGCTTAACTTGGATAGCATCTTGGTGGCCAATCCTGCACGATAAGAAAGAGAGAGGCCGACCGTTGACTCACTGAAAAGATCTTCTTTTGAACAGGAAAATTTGTTCGCGTAAGATTTTTGAGTTGAAAGGCTGAGCCGCGTGGAACTCGGGTTTCCTTGAACTGAATCTAATCTTTCTGCCCTACCCTACACCAATCGTTGATGAGTTGTCTCGCTCGAAAGCTATAACCTAGCCCCCGAACTCGGTATCAGATTCTTCAATCATTGGGCTGATATGGTTGAATTTGTTTGATTCGTAGCGTAATGCAATCCAATCTTATTGCATTCCCAGTTTCCTTTCTTTAGTTCTTCCAGTCCATTAAAAAAGTTGTTCCAGGCCGAACAATAGAAAGAGGGGAAAGGAAGGTAAGCATCCAGCTCTCAATCCATCTGATTGTGACGTCATTCAAGTCCGCGTATAAGCACAAAGGATCAAGAAGTCAAGGATCTCTATTTTAATAGGCTTAGTAGATTGTCAAATGTTGACGATGCTGGATTAATGAAAGATATTCAACATAAAAAAAGAAAAAAAAGGCTTTTGATTTGATCTTCAATAAATAAATAAAAAAAAAGAAACCATATTGACTAGGTGTTACTGAACGCTCTAAATAACGCTTTATATCCTCTTGAGCCCAATAACCACACAACAAACTTGAATTTATGTTCGGTTCACTTTTTTTTTTAATGAGAAAGTGACATTAATAGAAAATGTTCATTACATAGTTTGTCTCCTTGTCATGACATCACCATGACTATCGATCTTACATTACATCACCTTACATCACAAATAACACTGTGCTAGTACCATAAAACCATACAAAAGACAGGTAATACTTTTAACAAGGCTGAGATTACAAAAGAGTTTCACCGATACAGTCTTGATATACCTTCGTTCGTGGGCCTGGCGCGCAAAAGCTGACAAAAGAGAAGCTTCTTTAAGTAGCCCAGGTCCACTTTATCTACACAAAAGGAGTGAAACTTTGGTATGAGGTTGCAAAAGCCATATAAGTTGGTGCCACGGTTCCATAACATCTTCAGATTCAGGTAACTGCGTGAAGATTAGTGGAAGGTGGAGAAGGATATCACTGTCATTTGGCACGAGAATCCCCCAAAATTTTCTCCTTCCGCTGTTGAGATTTGGTTCTCCTTTCCATCAGTTCCATCAATGATTGCATTAGAGTAGATATTTCCAATAAAGGAAGGTGAGATTGGTGATAGAAATAGAATTATTAGTATGCTCAATAATTTCATCATCACTTTCACTTGGAAACTGAGGAGCTCTGAAAATAGTTCCAGATACCTGCAGAATCTACACATTTGGTCTCTCTTTATAAGTAACCACAAAAGATATGGGATCCAATTTCGGCACTGATTCAGTTGTCTGTGTAGGTAGGAAAGGAGATGATAGATGAAGAATCAGACCCTTTTGGGCAATTTTAATATACTGGTGTCAGTTCTTTGCATTGAGGAAATAGGGACCTGCATCAACACAAAATTTCTGAGAAGATGATGTTTGGGCAAAGGTAGAGAAAGTGCTCATTGCCAGGGACGAAGTCATTATACTTGAGTGGGGTTGTGAACCTTAATCAATATTAGTAATTGGTGGATTGCCGTTATTCAGTTCATTTTGTAAACTTATGTCATTGTTATTCATAGTGCCTTCTGGCCTTGTAACTCATCTTCCCCTCTGCAAGCAGATTCACTCTCTATTGCGAGGTTTGCAAGTACTTGCAGAGGCAAACGTGTAATTTTTCTGTTTTCACATTTCGTGGAACCTCTGAAAAAGGGAATAAGGAAAAACTATCATTAATTGATGTAAGACTGGGGATCGGGATCTTTTGCTATACCGTAAAGGTGCTGTAACAAATAGTGTCACTGAATTTCTAGCGACAAAAATGTTGTCGCGACAAACTTTAACAATAGTGACGAAATGAATAACTTTAAGAATTGTTACCTTCTGTACAGCAGGGATCCTATCTATAAGATTGGAGCAACGAGTAGTAGTAGCAAATGATTTTTTAAGTAAAAATGAAACACATTCCCCCAACCCCACCCAAAGGCAGGCACATAGATCCTTACAATTGGATTCTAGCTACATCTATATCTTCCTCAAATCTCCAACAAGAGCTTTTTGTTTCTTATGTTACTTCTGTGCTCGGGAAAGGTCCATCCATTGAAAGCAAGTATCATGCATAAACATAAAGAATGCAGCAAACAATTTATATTTCCTTGAGACATGCCAAAATACCACTATTTTCAAGTTTTAGTTTTCGTAGTTCAAAGGACATCAAGACCTCAGATTATGCATAACACAAGCTTCTTAAAAACTATAAACATAAAGAATGCAGCAAACAACTTATATTTCCTAGTTGAGACATGCCAAAACACCGAATCTTTCAAGTTCTAGTTTTCCTAGTCCAAAGGACATCCAGACCTCAGATTATGCACAACACAAGCTTCCTAAGAACTATCGTCTTTTCTATCCTTTTTGGTTAAAATCTCACTACTTACCAGTTGCTACGAAACAATAGGGCTGGCAAAGGCAGTCGAGAGCATGCATCAGCTTTCTCCGTGGCCCAACAGCATCTGCACCCATATCCTTTAGCTTATTCATGGTCATATTCACCAACTGAAATTTACCAACACTTTTCCCCCGAAATATCTTTACAAACTGGTCAAGTCCCAGCGATGCCAGCCAGCTGCTCAATCCACCAGCTCTGTGGAGCTTTTTCTCAAGATTCAAAGCTCTTAAGCTTTGATTTAGCAACACTTCTCGATTAAGAAAGCTTTTGGGTCGCTTTATCACTTTTGAAGTGCTACAAACGCCAAGCGCTCTGAAACCGCCAGCCGGTTTAGCAACTTGTGGAAATTCGGACTCTGATAAATTCATAAATGTTGAAATGGGTCGTGAACAAGGATCCTTTCTAGCAGTTGGAATAGACTTCTCTAGAGTCGTTGACGAGAATTTCTCTCTTTCAAAAGCTGAATGTGTCTTGACTGGACTAGGTGATGTGGTATTGATAAATTTTTCGGGTCTTCCTTGAGGCTGACTTGCCCCAGGTTTGCACATTGCAGCTTGGTTGGTGACAGGTGCTTGGGGGATCAGAATGGTGACTTTCTGCATCTTAACCATCACCCAACTATCATCTAGGTCCTCGGGCCCATTAAGAGTACTATTCTTTGTGTGTTTCACCAGCAGCTGCCTCTGTTTTGGTTTTGCCATTAAGTACAAACCTGGCCAATACAAACATATACCATCACGCATTAACGCTCATAAAGCACAAGACCTAACATAAAGTACCCATTGGCCATGTTTAAAATACGATTGACATAGATACTTATCAGGTGAAAACAAAAACAAATTCAGGGTGCCAAATTTCTCTTAGTTTGACTCCTTATCTCTTGGTTGTTGCGAATGTGTGTATACTCATGCATGTATGTGCATATACGCACACATATAGGGTCCTGATCAACAGCTAGTGCTGGCAGGGAACTTGCCAAGGCATCTGAGGCCTTCCACGTTGGCGAAGCGGATGGCCGAGATCGCTACTTTTTTAGCAAACTTGCACAAGCCACAAGCTGCCCATTATAGGAAGGACGCCCTTCTCTCTTTGGTTCCTTCTCTCTACCTTCTAAATAGACCAACGAACCGATGTGAAGTGACAAACTGAGGGGAAGCACAGGCAAATATGGGGAAGGGTAGTTTAAATTCCAAGTACGGTTCATGGAGTCATTCTGGCAGCAGAGGCAAAATGATAAACTTAACTGTCCTCCCTAATAGGGCAGACGGTGAAAGTTTGCTAAACAAAAAAGTGATATGAGCCTTCAGCATCGCCAACATGGACGGCTAGATTTGCGTTGGCAAGTTAGATAACTTGCCAGCGATCAGCTCCACCGGAAGGGAGCACTGGAAGTACCTCCTTCACTCCTAATTATCTAAGGTCCAATATCAATGCCAACTCTAGTTACTTGCTTACTGTTCAAGAAAACAAGCCTCATAAGACCCATAAACTTCTTTACAGCTACTGGGTATGTAGTTGGTTTGCAGTGAGGAGCTACATAGTATTTAATCTCAGGCACACATGTAAAAGAATGAGCTCATATTGGCAATTACCAAATTGAGACCTGAGCTTGAGCGTTTGACTGCAGTGGGAGAACTAAAATCTTGTCATGCACTAGCTTTGACAAGATGTTATCAAGCATCGACCACGCATCAAAAAGTTGTCTTAATTATAGTTATTATTAGTCAACTGACCCTCAATTTCATACTTCAATGAACCTCGCAAGACTGCTCAATCCCCATGATCCATACAGAAAGCTTAAAACTTAAAATTTTTATTTAACGTCTATTCCCATTATCATGATGACGAGTAACGTTGGCAAACAACTAATATCTAAACCATAGGAGTTTCTTATTGTACCAATTGGATGATGTAAAATAGGTACCGTATCAAATCTCGCACAATTAAAGGGGTTGGGTTAAGATTTTCCACATGACACAGAACTCCATAAACAGAGGCAATTATAATAAAAAAACTACGCTAATTGCAAAAGGTAGTACGAAGTTTCTCTGAAATAGAAGGGAGAAAGAGACAAGGAAAAAACAAAAGGAGGATAATAGAAAATGAACAGCAACTAAGCAGACTTGACCTGACGTTAGTATTGTACTCTTGCATACAAATGTCTTCGCTCTTTTGAAAAATGTAGGTTTCTACTTAGTAGCAAAAAACTTCTCATATGGTGACGCTTCTTTCTCAGAAACTCGCATTTGCGATCCTAAGTTAGGAGCTCCATGGGTCGCATCAAAAGCTAACATGGAAGCTCGATCATGTCAGCTGAAGAGAGACGTATGGAACAGGTGAGAGAGTACCTGAAAATCAAGCCCTTTTCAACTCAATCCCTTGTTTCCCTCTTCCTTCACCTCAAAGCCTCCTTGTCCGTTGTTGATTACCCCATCAACAGAACAGAACTTGTCAATCCGCCAGCCCGCCTGCCCTCCCGCCCAAATTCACTTTTGGCCCCATCTCTAACACTATTAGATGGGAGATGTGCCGCCTAGAAATGTCTTTAGAAGTGAAACAGCAGCAGCAGAACTACTTTTACCTAAGTTATTTTCAAAAGCAAGTAGCTGGTAGCTACTTGATGTAACGAGAACAAAATAACAATACACTATCGCATATGGTATTTTCAAGGAAAAAATTATGTAAACCATAAGAACGTGTATGATATATTAGATAAACAGTAATACTCTTACACGTTTATTTATTCAAGCCACTCCAAACCTCAGATTCTTCGAGATACTTACCATCCACTGCCCAGTTCCCGCTCCCGCCCCCCACCCTGCCACCACTTCCTGCAATAAGCTTCATACATCCTTTATAAAATGTATACGTCCTTTATCTCAACATGCATATATGTATGGAACAACACATACAACTTCCCAACACTCAAATCGAATTATTATTATATACTAATTAAGGTAAGGAACGGGAAAAAACGTCATGCTATGTTGACATCAATATCCTAACTATGTGAAGTTACTTGCACAAAGCACAGAAAAGGGAGAGAATGCAAGGTTCAAGGTTCTGGGCATGCAGCGTCAGTAGAACTGGAAATCCTGAAACTTAGGTGCATATTTTGTAACAAGACGATTTTTTACAATGCTGAAAGATCATTAAAGTTCCTAGCAATTGCATGCATGTATATCACAGTGTCAAAAAAAACCATAACTGAAGCAGAAAAGTGTGTGAGGAGGTGGGGGTTAGGGGGAAAACTGTAGGCAGCTAGCTGTCATGAGTAGTTCACTAATCCTAATATAGTTGTACCGTGGTTAGTGGGGTATGATATGGTTCGCCACTGGTGGTGGGTATGCTATCTCAGGTCGACTGAGCTGGTGTTTGGCCAAGAAGCTCAGGCTTCTTAAACTGGATCTCAAAAGGTGGAACTGATAACGTGGTCGCATTGTCCACATGCGACTTGACAGAAAACTAGTAGAGCATATTGCGACCAGCTGGAGACAGAAGTCGAGGGCTCTATATGGCCACAGGTAATGGAAATACAAAATATTTTCATGGGATTGCGAATTCTAGCAGGCGAGCAAAAAAGTTGATGGCTAATATTGAGGATGCGACTACAGGAGGAAGGTAATGAACTATGGTATCGTGAAGCTTTACAACAGTAGTATGTGTATGTGACATGGAGGCTTGTGGTGGATGGAAACCAGTTACTTCAATGGGGGACGAGGACAGATAATCATTGCAATGGAAATCGGGGCTGGATGATCTCACAATGGCATTCTATCAACATTGCTGGTCAGAGCCCGGAGGTGAAAGGGGGTATAATGCCAGTCTTTCAGGAGGAGTTCAATAATCAGAGCTTTGAGCAAGCCTTAAAGCCACATTCATTACTCTTATTCCATAAAAGGGTGGGGCCAAGGATATCCAGGACTTAGACCTATTAGATTGGTGAGAAGAGAGCATAAATTGCTACCAAAGGTTCTTGGGGTGAGACTTCGGAAGGTGCTTGACCGTATCTTTTCAGAGATGCTGGATGCAATTGCTGAGGGGAGGCAAATTATTGATGCTATCTGAGTGCTAATGAATGTCTTGAAGACACGGAGTTCAAGGGCGTGACTAGTCTAGTGTGCAAGCTGGAACTGGGAAAGCTTACGACCTCGTAAACCGAAAATCTTAATTGAATTGTTATTACATATATGATTTAGTGTTCGGTGGAGAGGGTGGATTTGGGTTTGCATTTACATGGGACACCTGAAGGATATTAGAAAAGAGGACCTACTTTCACCCTTCCTCTTTCTTGCGGTCATGGAGGCCTTAAGGAAGACGATTAGTAGAGTGGTAACGGTGGTTGCGTGCAGAGTTATTAGCAGGAGGTCTGTAAGACCTTAACTGAAGACGCACGCTATGTCTCATGTAATGTTTGCAGCTTGCACCATCTTGTTTTGCAGGGGCAGATGAGGTCTAGCTAAGGTATGTGAGGGCCAAAATTCTGTGTTTTGAAACCGTCTTTGGGTTGAGAACCATTTTGGGAAAGTTTCAAATGCTCGCAGTAGGGGTGCCCATTATGGGCACTTTGGCCGGCATTATGGGTTGTTAGGTGAGCTCTTTTTCCTACTACTTATTTAGATGTGCCTGTGGGAGCCAGCGTAATCCTGACATTGGTAAGAAAAACATCGGATAAATTGCAAAGGAACTTCTTATGGAGTAGACATGACGAGGGTTTCAAATACGACCTTGTTTCTTGGGTTTCAATGTGTACTCATTTTCTGGTGGGCGGGCTGGGAGCCAATAACTTTTAAGCAATCTTTGTTAAGAACATGGTTGTGGAGATAACTTTTAAGCAGTCTCTTGCTCATTGGCGAGCAAGAGATTGTTGAATCCTAGAGGGTAGCCGTCCGAGACTTTGAGCGCCGAGATAGCTCGCTAACGAGCCTCAAATAGCGAAGGCTAACAGGAACAGCTCTTTGCTTGATTCTATCACCGAAAATACAGGAGAACAGAAACATGTATAGAGAGAAAAAGAGAGAGTTTTGATTGCTTTCAATATGTCTAAAATGAGAGAAGAGTTTGTCCTTTTATCGTAAGAAAACAGGCAGCGTAACTATGGTAAACAATATAAATATGGTAAAAGTGAACTACGTAAATAAGGTAAATAGGGTAAAAATGGTAATTAGCAAAAGTCAGCTGCTTAAATAAGGTATATGACTTTGTAACGTTTAATTAATTCAACACAATGAGGAGTTAATTCCAGATGTGTCTCAAGTCATCAGACAGACAAAGAATCAATTCCAGATTTGTCTCTCAATAAAATCACTTCATTGTGGTCAACGAATCCCAAAGAAAATTTAAATAAAACTTTTGGCTTTGAAATACTTTTGTAATTTTTTTACCAATTACAATAATCCCCCACATATTTTTTGAGGTAAAAATAAAAGGACCGGAGTGGTGATAAAAGCATAAGCAAGTAATGCGTAAGCACTAGTGTCTTTTGGACTATGAACCAATGCATAGGGTCGACAAGACTTGATCCACAAGAACTTGGTGAAATTTAAAATTTCTATGAACATCCTTCCTAATTGTGGACCAGCAGTACATATCACCCACACTACAAACTCTGAGCAAAGCTGTTCATCGCGGTTTGGCACGTTTTGGCCATGCGCCGTATTTGGATTAGTGCTCTAGAGAACCTACATAAGTTCTCATAGAGGTGGCCCACCTAGACACTCATATAGGTGAATCCATCAAGTGTGTCCTACAATCAAACACACCACCCAACTTCGGCTATGGATTTCATTAAGAGCTAATGCTCAACCTCTAACGTTACAATTATACACTATCCTACACCATAGGAATGGACTGTCACGATATAATTTGGATAGTGTCTCAACTGATCAACCAGTGGCTTGTTATTACCCATATGAACCTAATTCCTTGGATAACCATTGATATAGGTCGTGTTCTCACCACTGTTGACCTCTATTCTAGGCATAAGTCACATTCCCCTCGATGAATTTCTCATTAGCTTCATGCTTAGTGGTTTTGTCAAAGGATCGGCCAAGTTCAACTCTGACTTCACAAAATTGAGGGACATAATCCCATCATTCAGCAGCTGCCGCACAATGTTATGTCCTAGGCGAATCTGCCTACTCTTGCCATTATAGGCTTTGTTCTTAGCACGGGCTATCACAGCCTGACTATCACACAACATCGACACAGATGGAACTGGTCGCATCCACAAAAGGATGTTTGCAAGTAGGTTCCTGCGCCACTCTGTTTCAATACCTGCCTTCTCTAAGGAAATAAACTCGGATTCCATCGTAGACCGAGCTGTACAAGTCTGCTTGGAAGATTTCCAAAAAACTGCTCCTCCTTGAAGAGTAAAAATATACCCACTTATGGATTGTCTCATCTACATCAGAGATCGAGTTAACATCACAATATCCTTCTAATACTGCAGGAAATCCACGAAAGCATAGAGAATAGCCCATGGTGCCTTTCAAATATTTAAGCACTCTACATAAAGCAATCGAATGATCCTTACCACGATTATGCGTGTATCTACTAAGTCTGTTTACGGCATATGCTATGTCAGGTCTAATACCATTCATCAAGTACATGAGACTACCAATTATTTGAGCATATTCAGACTTAAATAGACCACAATCTTTGTTTCTTTTTCAACTGAATACTAGAATCATATGGAGTGCTAACAGTGCTACAATCAAAATGACCAAATTTCCTTAGCACTTCCTCCACAAAATGTTCTTGAGAAATTTTATAGCCATTACTTATTCTATTCAATTTAATTCCAAGAATAACGTCTGCCTCACCTTAATCTTTCATGTCAAATATAGAAGAGAGGAAGTTTTTGGCCTCATTGATTACCTCAATGCTTGTTCCTATAATGAGCATGTCATCCCCATATAAGCATATAATAACTCCAGAGTTTTTATCAGAAAGCTTGCATTAAATGCATTTATCAACTTCATTCACAGAAAAGCCATTTGAGGTCATCACACTATCAAATTTATCATCCCACTACTTAGGGGCTTGTTTAAGACCATACCGGGATTTAACAAGTCTACAGACTTTATTTCCATTACGTGGGGTCACAAACCCTTCTGGTTGATGCATGTAAATTGTTTCCTCAAGTTCTCCATTGAGAAATGCAGTTTTAAGATCCATTTGATGTATGATTAGCTTATGTAACGCTGCTAAAGCCATTAATACTCGAATGGACGAAGTTCTAGCAACAGGTGGTGAGTATGTGTCAAAGTAATCTTGGTCTTTCTTTTGAGTATAGCCCTTTGCAACCAATCTGGCCTTGAATTTCTCTATTGTACCATCACGTTTCATTTTCCTTTTGAAAATCCATTTGCACCCGATTGGTTTAGCACCTGGTGGTAGACCTACCAATTCCAAGGTGTGATTTGACATTATAGATTTGATTTCACTGTTTATAGCTTCCAAAAAGAAGCATTAGGAGAGGTTATAGCCTCTTTAAAGGATAAAGGATCATCCTCCAAGAAGAAGGTGTAAAAGTCCTCTCCTAGGTTCATTTCCTTTCTCTGTCTTTTACTTCTCTTGATTTTAATCTCTGTACCTTCACCGGCTTTAAGCTCAGGTTCTTTTTTTAGAGATTTGTTTATCAACTTTTGTTTTAAGAGGAAACACATTTTCAAAGAACTCTGCATCTTTCGATTTGATTATGGTGTTTGAATCTAAGACGTCACTTTTGAGGAATAGAAACCTATATGTAGTACTATGGAAAGCATAGCCAATAAATAGGCAATCCAAAGTTCTAGATCCTAATTTCCTCCTTTTGGGTTTAAAGAGCATAACCTACGCTAGAAACGCCCACACTTTCAGGTATTTGAGATTTGGAATTCTATTTTCCCAAAGCTCATAAGATGTCTTGCCAGTTTTTTTGAATATTATTCTATTTTGGATATGACAAGCTGACAAGATTGCTTCCCCCACAGGTCGTGGGGTGCACCAGCACTAATGACTAATGCATTCATCATTTCCTTTAGTGTTCGATTTTTCCATTCAGCTACACCATTAGATTTTGGTGAATAAGGAGGTGTTACTTGTGTATGATTCCTTGGTTTTCACAACGACGACTAAGAGGACCAAAATCATATCACCTCCTCTATTAGACCTTAACATCTTGATTTTTCTATTGAATTTATTTTCAACTTCGGCTTTGTATATTAGGAATTTTTCCTCAGCTTCGTCTTTGTTCTAAAGTAGGTTTACTTAGGTATATCAGGAAAAATCGTCTATAAAGGTAACGTAATACCATTTGCCAACCCTAAACATTGAGTTTTTAAAATTTGCCAAGTCTGAGTGAATAAGACTAAGGAGTTTTGATTCTCTTTTTAACACAGGTTTATAAGGTTTCTTAGTTATTTTTGCTTCCGCATATATTTGACATTTTTCGTGTTTGGATATTGTTATGTTAGTTAGAATTCCGAATTCTTTCATTTTCTTGATATAAGGTTAGTTCATATGTCCAAGCCTAGCATGCCGTAAATCAACGCAATCAAGTAAGCAGAAGAAGCATTTTCATTCATAATATCAAGAACATTCAGCAGAAACAAACCCTTGTCAAAGTATTTTTTCCCCACAAATATCCCATTCTTAGTCATCACAACTTTATCTGATTCGAGGATGACTTTCACTCCTACTTTCCCAAGCAAAGAGACAGACACAAGGTACCAACAAATTTCTGGTACATGTCAAACATCAGAAAGAGAGAGGATCTTCCCAGAAGTAAGCTTCAAATTAACTTTCCTTTTGCCAATCACTAGCGTGGGACGAGAGTCACCCATGAACACTTGTTCCTCTCCTTCCCCTACTGGTGTGTAGGAGGTAAAGGCACTTCTGTTGTCACATATGCTTGGTAGCACCATAGTCTACCACCCAAGCTTTTTCCTCTGCCACAATATTTGTCTCGGAAACGACTACAACAATGACATTTGTAGCCTCAGCTAGGTGAGCTCTCGGAGGGACACGATTGCCTCTTCTTTTTATAAACCAGCACTATGCGACATAATGGCCTGATTTGCCACAAACAAAGCAATCACCTTTCTTTTTAATATTACTACTTCAGGGCTTAAGGTGATTAGGTTTGAGTCTTTATCCGTGGGTGGGCCTACAACCAAATCTATTGTTCTGCCTATTGTGGTTTCCATGTGGTTTGTCATGCCTTTCCTTTTCTCTTCAATTCGTATGTGCACTATCACATCTTCTAAGGTAATGTCCTCCCTCTTGTGCTTTATCATGCTTTTGTAGTCCGACCAGGACTCAGGAAGCTTTTCAATCAAGAAGCCAATTACAAAGGGTTCGGGGCAGGGGCATCCCCTCTTTGGTGAGTTCGGCTACAACTAGGTGAAACTCATGGATTTAGGAGGACACGTCTTTCTCTTCCAACATTTAGAATTGCAAAAAATTGCTTATTGCGTACTTTTTGGTACCAGCATCCTCAATCACGTACTTCTTATTCAGCGCATCCCAAATATCAGAGGCATGAACGTAACCACAATAAACATCATACAAAGGGAATTCAAAATCATGCCCTTGCGCATTTTCTCTGAGGTTTCCCAAATGGAAACTTCCTTTTCAAAATCTTTGGGATCAGTATCTTCCTTTGGCGTGGGTTTAGGTTTGGTAAGGACAAAGTCCACTTTGGCAATGTCTAAAATTAAGAGAAGTTTGCTTTGCTAGCGTTTAAAGTTTAAGCCATTGAATGGCTCTACTCTCGTAAGGTCGGGAATGGCTCTAGTAGCGGTTTACATAGCAGTATCCATATATACTCTTAAGATTGTAAGAAAAACTGGAAACTATTATGTTAAAAACTGAAAATTAACGTAGCAAACCTATTGAAAATTCAAGCAGACTAAGGCGTGTGTTGCACTGTCCTTAAGAGTAGTTTCGGCCACTCGGAGATTATATCTCTATGCTTAAGGTCTCGGACGGCTACCCTCCAGAATTCAATAGTCTCTTCTTTGCTAACGAGCACTCGAATAGCGAAAGCTAACAGGAACAGCTCTTTGCTTGCTTTTATCACTAAAAATACAAGAGAACAGAAACGTGTATAGAGAGAAAAGGAGAGAGCTTTGATTGCTTTCAGTGTGTCTAAAATTTGAGAAGAGCTTGTCCCTTTATCGTGAGAAAACAGGCAGCGTAAATATGGTAAACAATATAAATATGGTAATTAGCAAAACTCAACTACATAAAAAAGGTAAATATGGTAATTAGCGAAAGTCAACTGCTTAAATAAGGTAAATGACTTTGTAACGGATAATTAATTTAGACAAATGAGAAGTTAATTCGGGAATGTATATCAAGACATTAGATAAACAAAGAATCAATTCTGGATTTGTCTATTAATAAAATCATTTCATTTTTGGTCAACGAATCCCAGAGAAGATTTAAAAAAAAATTTGGCTTTGAACCGCCATCATTTGTGTTCTCTTGTCAAAATTTCCATTTATGTTCCAAGCATAGCAGTGAAGACTTGCAAGCCCCTAGCAAAATCATAAATCAGGCTACCTCGAGTCTGTGGCTGGCTTTGTTGCTGCAATTGAGTCATAAGTGCATACACATAAAGCCATGTCATCCAGATAGTACCCTCTTCACATTCTAGATCTTCTACCTACTCCTCTAAACTTACCACTCCATTAGCCTTTAACCTACCATTTGGTACGAGTGAGTCCACATCATACACGAAACGTGTGTCTATCCATCCTTAGTTGTTCTACTCAATTCACATCACTCACACTTTAAACGATATAGCATTTCTAACCGAATCTGGTCTCTATAAGATGAACGTCACTTCAACACAAATTTTTTGTAGTGGCTCTGAGCAACATATAGTTACACAAGAAACATTGCTCTCATGAATGGCATCTGCAAGTACATCTCCTTGGCATAAGGTAAATGTCAATTTCTTCATCTCTTCGATAATCCATAGTAAAAAAACGAACACCACTAATTCAGAGAAAAGATTCAATGAAGGAACCAAATGGCGACAAATACTATTTAAACAGCAACATAAAGTAAGTTTAACGTACTACTTTTGAATAGCAAAAGAATGTGAAACCATATACAAGTGAAACCATGTAAAGGTACAGACAGAATAAGAACTGCCCAATTGTTCTGCAACGTTTAGAACATTTTAGAGAGCATTTTGAGTAACTAACTACAATAAAAAGCTTTTTGAGTGAGTAACTACAATACATACACCTTGAAGAAGTCCTCGATGCAAGTTTTTCTTCTAAATTTCTTAAAGCCAATTTATCGAACACTTGGGGGTGTTTAAGGTTACACACAAAGCAAAAACATAATTCACTTTTGAATTATACAATCAAGGAGATATTACCAGAAAATCAACAGGCCTAGGCATTAAAAAGGCCTAATCAACAGATCTAGCATTAACAGGAAATAAAATTACAATAATCGGAACCCAGGTCTAGAAAATTCATTAAACCAACATCTTTAGACATTAAAATGCGGTATAAAGAAAATTTAGAGAAACGGAGGATGATGGCGTGAAAGAGAGGCGGAGATCGAAGGAGAGTAGAGACAGAGATCAAAGGAGAAGAGAGGAAATTAATCAAAGGAGAAAGAAACGGAGAGAAAGAGAAAGAACGACGGGAGAAGAGGCTTACCTGTCGGCGGTTGTCGAAGGGCGGCGGCGGCGGTCAGCTCTCCTCTTTTCCTTCCGCTCTCAGTTATTTTCCTTTTGTCTGTTTTCTTGAGCAAAATATTGGTCCTTAAATTTTTTTTAACTATATTTTTCTATATTTCGATGAATTTTAACTTATTAAAAGTAAATTATTTTTGTAGGTAGTCACTTACCAATTAAAATTTTATTTTGTGTCATTTTTTTTAAAAATTAAAATATTTGTCATAATTATAAGTTGATAGTTATGTAATTCTAAAAGTCATCATTATAAGGTGATAGTATAGATTAATATCTCCTGAAGTCGATTTAAACAAGACCAAAATTCACTCCCTCTCGTGACGATATAGTAGCGTCGTTCTTATTAGGTGCGTTGATATATGTTGGCATGTTAAAAATTTAGTTAGTTGCTAAGTAATAGATGATGTATACCTCAACAGTTGGAAAGTTAAGGTTAACGTGTCATTAATGCTGATATAAAGACAATTTACGGTGGGATCAAATAATAATGGAGACAATTTATGACAGTTCGAATTTCTTTAGAACGTGAAAAAATTCTATAAAACGTAGGGGAGTGACACGTGGACAACTCGCATCAGAATAGGTTACCAAAATTAATGTAACTGCCGATAAGGAAATCGATAGCAACGGTTATGTTCAGTTTATGGGTGATTTCTTTTTGAAATCAAAATAAAAAGATTGGAGCGAATAGTTTTCAAAAATTTAGAATAAAAAGGAGAAGAACGATGAGTGGAAAAGACAATTAACACACTACTCAAATAAATGACTTGACTTTCTCTTTTCTTTAGTTCGAACTTTGTGAATGTTGTTTTCTTGCCTCCTATCGATAGAGGCTCTTAGTTTGTTTATGTAAATTGACTTATTCATATAAGTTACCATTTATTTTGGACGTGCATGTTATAATTTGATTATTCAATCAATCAATGTTTTCAGTTTTAGTCATTCCTTTTCTCAATAAAAGTTTTACATTTAGAGAAGTCCTCAGACAAGAGGCCAAAAAGAACACTACATTAATTGCAGTCTGCTATGAAGCGCAAACATTGACAAGCCCAATTAGACTCTCTAATCTAAAAGGGAAACATGACTAGTTCAAGAAATCATGTCAGGATCAATCGAGCCAAGCATGGCACCTAAAACAATGTTGCTGGTAGCGACGGAGAAGCAAGAATTGTTCCTACCACCAACGGTACAAACGAAAATGATATTCCTAATGTAGGAAGTTCAAGTGGTGGCAACAAAACTGAGAGTGTTGATACCAACACGGCGGTGGCAGTTGGCAACTTCGATATACTCAATAGGAATGATCAGACGATGAGTCAATTGGTGGATTAAGTAAATTGTTTGACTCAGGTACTTACTACCATGATATCTCAGTTAATGTCTATATTGCAAAACCAAGTAGTGGTTTTTTAGTAAGGCTGCCAATAATCAGGAATAAATCGAACTCCAGACTCATGGAGGAAAGGAGCATGTCAGAGGAAAGAAACTCCTTTGGGCATCACTTGGTCAAGGATTTATTGGAAGAAATCTAACCACAGACTTCGTCCATTGCTACGATAAAGGCAGACGTCTCCCTTGTGAGACAAAAAAATGCCATAAGAATTCTCAGTGTAGATGCTACATAGTTGGTTGCTGAGATTACGTATTGAATTTATGATAGTAGATCCATAATCAAGGTATAATGGTAGATGCCTGAGACCAAGTTAGCCCTCACAGCCCAGGCACAATGTCGCAATTATCATGAGCGCGTAATAACTCACTGATCGAGCGCTCTTGCGTAGAAGAGCGCTTTCTTATCCGAAAAGATAAGACAAGACTATTGTGATTCAAAAAAGAATCGATTGGATGCAGCCTAATGGTTTGAGTTCAAACCATCCTAATGGTATTAGAGCGTACACGATCCGTCATTGCGCTCATATGAATACCGGTCCGCTACTTCATACTTCAATGGCAAGTCGGCAACCCGTTGCCCTCGTTTTCGTCATTTTCGCCAGAGGCATAGATATAGCTTAGAAATGGTAAACCCATTTCCCATTATCGAACTCTCTTCGAACCAGTGAGAGACAGCTCATTCATCACATTGCCTTTCCTCACTGCCTTTCAGGCATTTTCATTTTTAACCACTGGCAGCGTTCAGTGAGTCAGCTCACTGAACTCGTGCCAGGTCACCACCGAGTCGACCCGAACCGACTAGTTATTTGGCCCCCCAAAGCCCATCGCAGTCTGCTCTTTTTCCGCTCAGAAAATGCAATCACGACCTCCGAAGTCGTTGGATCTCTTCCATCGCCTCGCCTCCGTCACTGCCGTCACCATCTCGACGCCATCGTCGAGCCAACGGCTACAGCCTCTCCCACTGCCGCACCTCACAACACCGTCGTCACTGTGGACAATCGCACCACCGATGCCTACAGCGCCACCGCCACCGCCACCGATCTTACCCACATCACTGCTCTACTCCATCACCACCTGTGTCGCTGGGTATAGATCTATCACTGAAGCTCTTGGATATGATGTACCGAACTGGACCCAAATTATTGTTGTATAGCCGTAAAGCCTCTCCTATTGCCGATCCTTCGTACCACCGGCGGCCTAGTCTCCTGTTGATGGACCTCCTCCATCGTCTTTCTTGTTCTCTATCTCTAACAGCATCACTAGCTCTTGCTCATCTAACTCCTACCAATGAAGATGGGATAGAGAGCGTTTGACAATTTTTTTTTTTGGTCAGTTTCCAAAAAAAAAATTAAAGAACAGGGTTCGTTTGACCAAAAAAAAATTTTGGTTTTCAGTTTTTAAAGAGTAGCTTAATTTTTTATTTTTTTTATAAAAACAAGTGGGTGTTTGATAACCCTTTTTTTTAGATTTTTTTTTTGTGTTTGGTAACTCTTTTTATTTTGACTTTTTTTTTTGTGGTTTGCGGTAGTGGGGTGTAGCAGTGGTCGACGGTGGTGGTGGTGGTGGCCGACGCCCGAAGATGGCTGCAGGCAGTCACCGGCGGTGGTGGCCGGCGGACGGAGGTGGCTGCCGGCAGTCTCCGGCAGTGGTCGCCGGCAGCCGGAGGTGGCTGCCGGCAGTCTTTGGTGGTGGTCGCTGGCGGCCGGAGGTGGCTGCCGGCAGTCGCCGGCCGCCGGTGGTCGCCGGCGGCCGGTGGTGGCTGCCGGCAGTCTCCGGCTGTGGCTGCCGGTGGTCGCCTGAGGTGGCTGCCGGTGGTGGTGGTGGTCTAAAAAAAACCAGTTTTTGTAGTTTTTTTTTTTACTCTTTAGTTTAAAAACTGGTTTTTTAAATTAAAAAAAATGGTTACCAAACGCTCCTTTTTTTTCAATTTTTAAAACTGAAAAAAAAGAGGCAAAAAAAGAGTGTCAAACGTGGCCTAGTTTTTTTTTTTTAGTTTTTTTTTGTGGTTTACAGTAGCGGTGGCCAACGGTGGCCAGCGGTGGTTATAATTTGATCGCCTTGTGTGCAATAAATTAGAAAGAGCAGTTGCCACCATTTCAATCTTTCATTTTGTTTTCCAGAATTATCTTACAAAATTTTAACCTTGTCTTTGCTTGTTCCTTCTTGCAATAATACCTTTTAATGCAATTTTTTTACTTCTGCTAACTTATGCAAAACAAGTTATGATGATCTTTTTTTTTCCAGTTTTCATATGTAGTTTTTGTGAGATGTAATATAAATTTGTGTTTCTTAGTTCATATTTGAAAATGTAATATGTGCCTTTGATATATATATTTTTACCCCTTTTTTGTTCCTAAAAACACATTAGTGACAATCATAAACCTTTTAATAACAAAGATGATGAAACGTAACATGTATAAAGGGATAGAATTAACCTCTCTCACATTACTTAATGTTAACGGTAGAAGGAAAATGAAAATACACACACGGCAATTCTCATAACAAAAAGTATTATTCAAATAATGAACTTTTAAATCCTAGGATTTTGAAATGAGGATATTTTAGAATGAAAACATTTCCCGATGATACATCCGAACACACTCTAAGTGAAATGGTCAAATAGGTGGGACATGTCTGTTTTCTAAAAATAAATAAAAACACGTGTGATATGTGTATATATACTACATTTTCCCAGGTAACGTGTACCTGATACCGACCAAACCGGAATTTACGAGTCAATTCGTGTACAGATAAAATTTAAATGGGCCTCGCTCGTCCCTGATGTGTTTAACGAGCCGGATAGACCCGCGGATACGGTTTTCTTCTTATGTGGTCTAATTTTCCCAATCTATGGAGGGAGGCGTGATTAAAAAGCATCGATGACTACAAGGTGTTAGTTACGGAAAAAATATTAATCAAATTACATGGATATTTTCATTCTCTTACATGCCTAAGTACCGAGGGAAAATCTGAATCTGCAAAAGAATTATTTTTACATAAAAAGCAATTTACTTCTGCATTTCTTTCGCTACCACTGTTCATTCTTCTTCAATTCTGTACTACCTCCAGTTGAAAATCATTGAAGGAGCATGGGCTCGCAGGTCAAATTGCATGTTGCCAAGATGAGACACACATTTGTCAAGTTTTTCAAAGCAAAACACGGACTTCTCACCAAATCCATTCCTGAAGATGATACTAGCCTCCTCCTTCTCAACGCTGGTTCGTTCTTCTTCACGCACTCTTGTACCATTTACTATATTGTCAATTAGCTTGTGTTAGTACAGCTCTGCCAAGTCTTACTACACCATAATTCGCTTCACATTGATAGTTAGTGCTCCCACTATTTCATAATTTTTGTCCCCTTTTGAGTTTTTGAGAATCTTTAGGTTATTATCTTACTTTAAGTTGAACCCTCAAAGTAGGTGCGGCAATTTAAGTTTTATTTGACAAGTCAAGTTAAGGCAAAATATCACATACCGTAGAACTCGTGTTCGCACTTAGGCAAACAAACTCGTTGGTCCCTTAAGTCAGCCTTTTAGCCCCCAAAACTTGTCTGTCCCATCGGCAAGCACCTGACTAACACTCGTTACCTCCCCCTTAGGTGTGTAGCTCACTAGTCTCCCTAACCTTACACTCTCGCTTTGTTGTGTAGCTCATTAGTCTCTTCGACCTCATACTCACACACACTAGGCAAAGTTGGCTTAAAGAGGATTTTATTACAAGAAGAAGTGTTTTACAATAGGGTGTTGATCCCCCTATCATACACTAGCACTCTTGGATCACTAAGTTCTCCCCCACACTTGGATGAACTCTTGGATGATATGTACAAATAACTTGCTGCCTATTTATAGTTGTCCACCTTCTAAGTGGATGTCCTAGATCTAATTGATCCTATGGCTACCGGAGGATTCGCTAATGTTCCTATCTTTCTATACAAGACCACTATGTCTAGAACACTCTATACTACTCCATATATTTTCACATAAATCTGAACTCCTTTTGACACTCAATTGCTTAGCATTCAACCACTCATTGCTTGCATAGTAGTCTAGTCGGCGCCTGCATCATAAAATCAATTGTCACGAACTCGGGCGTGACAAAGAGCTGTGCTTAAGGTTATTTTTTTATGTTCAAGTTTTATTCTAGGAACTTGCAAATTAATCATAGGGGAAGTGTTTTTGGAACAGAGGATTAGTTTGTTGTATGAAACAAGATTACGAAGAGGATTGCTCAGAATTCCAGAATGCGGTTTGACTTTCTTTCGTCTTAAGACTTACAAGTTGTTCTTCTCATTTAAAAGTAAAATACAATACTATTTATGAGCGTAGTAGTGTGGTCTGCTCGATTGCACTCTTCATTAAATCCACCAGCCAGTTTAGTGGCAAACAATTTGCTCCCAAGTCTCCGCAACTAATTAAATGTAGTAGTGATTATCTAACACACTCAACCTGTTTATTGAGATAGAGTCAACCGGTTCATTAGGGTGGGAGGGAATTTTAACTTCCCCCTTCATTGATGTTTTATTGTTTTTTGAATACTTTTGCTGACTTATTATTCCGTGGGCAATTGAAACTAGTCAATCATGGCCATAAATATCACGTTAAATTTAATCCAAAGTCCCTTACACATTCTATTTCGGCAAAAAGTACGTCTCCTGTGGCCGAGACGAGATACACATTTTTTAAGTTCTTCAAAGCGAAGCACAGACTTTACACCAAATTTGTTCCCAAAAATGACCCTAGCCTCCTCCTTCTTAGCGGTGGTTCATTCTTCTTCACACACTCTCATACCATTTACTATATTGTCAATTAGCTTGTGTTGTGACACTACAAGGGGTTAGTACAGTTATGCCAACTTACTACACCTTAACTCGCTTAACATTGATAGTTAGTGTTCCTTTTGCTTCGTAATTTTTGTCCCCTTTTGATTTCTTGCCAATTTCTAGGTCAGTATCTTACTTTAAGTTGAACCCGGAGAGTAGGTGTACCAAATTTAAGCGTTGTTTGAGAAGTCAAGTTATGACAAAATGTCATGTACTGGAGAGTCATGGGCCCAGAACTCGTGCACAATCCGTGCGCACTTAGGCAAGCAAACCCATTAGTCACCTGAGTCAACCTTTTATCCCCAAAACTTATCTGTCATGTTGGCAAGCACCTCACGAACATTCGTTGCCTCCTCTTTTGGTGTATAGCTAGCTCCGAGTCTCCCTGACCTCAGACTCACACACTAAGCAAAGTTGGCATAAAGAAGATTTTATTACAAGAAGAAGGTTTTACAAGAAGGTGTTAATCTCCCCGATCACTCATTAGCACTCTTGGATCATTACGTTTTCCCCCACTCTTGGATGAACTCTTGGATGATATGTACGAATGACTTACTTCCTATTTATAGTTGTCCACCTCCTTAGGGGATGTCTGAGATCTAATTGATCCGATAGCTACAAACATTCTTTCGGAGTGTTCTCTAATGTTCCCCATCTTTCTTTACAAGACCACCTATGTCTAGAACACTCCATACTACTTCATATGTTTCTGTACAATTATAAACTCCTTTTGACACACATGCACTCCATGTTGTCTAGAATTCGACCAATCATCGCCTGCATGGTGGTCCAGTCGGCGCATGCGTTATAAAATCAGTTTTCACGAACTCGGGGCATGACAAAGAGCTGTGCTTTAGGTCATTGTTTTGATGTTCAAGTTCTATTCCAGGAACTAGCAAATTAATCATAGGGGAAACACTAGTGGAACGGAGAAGTAGTTTCTTGTATGAAGCAAGATTGCAGAGACGATTGCTTAGAATTTCAGAATGGGGTTTGACTTTCTTTTTGTCTTGAGACTTATATGTTATTCTTCTCATTTAAGAGTACAATGCAATACTATTTATGAGCAATGGAGTATTGTGGTCTGCTCATTGAATCCACCTACCAGTTTGCTGGCAGACGATTTGCTCCCGAGCCTCCGCTACTAATTAAACGTAGAAGCTATTAGCTAGCATACTCAACGGGTCATTAAGATAGAGTCAGCTAGTTAATTAGGGTGAGGGAATTTTAACTTTTCCCCTTCATTGCTGTTTACATCATTTTTTGAATACTTTTGCCAGCTTATCATTCTGTGGGCAAATTGAAATTAGTCAAACATGTAATTTTGATCTTTAAAAGGTGCCGATTAAGGAGGGCAGCTGAAATTTGCATTTGGCAGTCAATCATAGCCATAAGTATCATGTTAAATCTAATCCCAAAGTGCTTTACACATTCTATTTGGGCCAAAAAATACATCTTCTTTGCAGCTGGCCTTTAGTTTTGTACTCCATATATACTAGTTGTCAAATCCTCGCTGGCCTCTAAGAAACTTTGAAAGCAGGAAAGCCAAAATTCTGGGTGCAATAAACAGATATCAATAAATAGATAGTAAACTAGGAAGAAGAATTTACTCCTTAAACATTATTCTCGTGTACTGAACTACCTACTTATGTTCGTTGTTACTAAATGACATGACAACATTATTAACAGTACCGATGAGTGACAAATATTGGCGGTTAATGAATGAAAAAAATTGATTGCTACTAGAGTTAAAGGAGTCCTCCTCCTATACCAATATAGCGACGATCAACGGTCGCTAAATATTTTTAGTGACCTTTATTTTAATGATGCTAAAGAAATACCACTAACAATTGTCGCTGAAATTGTTAATAGAAAAGCAATTAGAAATATTTAGCGACTATTAATTGTCACCGTATACGTGGTTAGAAGAAGATTTCTACAATCTCAGCAATAGCCAAAATTTGTTCTCAATTATTTATGTATACGTCTAAGTCTGACTTGCCTAGCTCATAGTTCGTTCTGCATATGATTTACATGTTATCATCTGGCCTTTTACGTAAGTCAGCCGGGGACATCCGCAAAAAAGTGTAAGGAGATTGTTAGTCCTTCGGCCTTGAATGTGGATAATCCTGCCCGCATTTTCTTGCTGGTTATTATCCACAGGTGTTTAAGCTGTCGACTTTATACTGCTTACTTCGGTTGTGAGGATGAATCTCACCTTTTTGCTGATAATAAAGCTAGAGATATGTGGCTCAAATTTCTTTCGGCAGAACGCATGTTGTCTATCCATCGTAGAGTAAGGTTCGACCCTTCTCTGTCTATACTATATACGAGTTAGCATGTCACACGCGATGCATGTGTAAAAATAAAGTTATAATATTAATTTTATTTGAAAAATCAAGTATCGCGTATAAATATTTATTAAAATAAATTTTAAATTATGAAAACTAAACATGATAATTATTTACTATTGAAACTTCTATTTTGTGTCATTTTTTCAAAAAAAAAACTATAAAATGCCCAGTGTCAACATTTTAAATAGGTAGTTATCGTGGTATACGTGCATACAAAAATGAAGTTAGTACTACGATATTTTTGTGAAAACAAGCTTGACCTTTAGAATATATTGTGATTATTTTCTAATGAAACTTAGATGGCCCCTGCATGTGCAACAATAAAATTGTTTGAAATTTGTTAAAAATCAAGCATGATATATATATATATATATATATATATATATATATATATATATATATATATATATATATATATATATATATGGGAGCTGATCCGTTGATAGCGCTAGCAAAATGGGAGATCTTGCTAGCGCGATCTGACCGTCCATCCCGAAGGGATGGACGGCCCAGATCGCGTATTTTTGCGGCACTGTCAGCAGTCCGCTACACTGTCTAGCGGACGACACTTTTTACCGTCTTGCCCCTGCACCCCCTCCGCTACACTGTCTAGCGGAGCACATAATCGAAGCCCACGTTGACAGCCACGGTGTCGTCCGCTAGACAGTGTAGCGGACGACTTACTCAACTGACACATTACCACGTGTTTGTACCTTTATTTCTACACACGACGGGTTGTCGGAATTCCTCAAGCTCCTTCGGCTACAATTTTCTTCTCCTCCTTCGGACTCGCTACAATTTTCAGCTCCCTTCAAGCTTCGAGTAAAACTTAGCTTCACTCAAGTAAGGTAAGTTTGCGAATGGTGAAGTTTTCTTTATGGATTGAATGGTAAAATATAATTTGCTTTTGTTCGGACAAAAACGTATAGATTTTTTTTGATGTTCTAGAAATTTGTCACTCTATTCTTCAATTTGTGATGTTCTAGACATGATGTTCATAAAAAAGGTGTAATTTGTAAACTCTAAATAAAATTATAGTTTAATTCAATTTTTTGGCATGATGAATTCGTCTATTTATCTTAGTAATTTTGATTTGTTATGTTCAAAATTAATAATTGTTAATTTGGAGACACTTTCAGGGGTTATGCATACGGTATGTTTGTCATCCTAAATTGGTCTATTCGCCAAGGTAATTTTTAGGTAATATTTTCAGTTAGAAATGCCATTTGATTGTTAAGCGTAGTCTATTTCTACACAGGTCTTGTTTCACAATGTCTGATTTCGTGTCGAGCTCCAACGTCCCCGTAGATGCTAGTGATCCGTATCTAGGACGAACGTTTCAAACATTGGAAGAAGCTGAAGAATGTTTTCGAGCGTATTCATTGAGGGTTGGTTTTGGCATTAGAATAAAGACTACAAGAACAAGCAACGTAACAAAAAAGATATGCTCTCGCTTATACGAGTGTCATAGGGGCAGAAATCCACAGCAAAATGAGACACGCGTAGGCAATGATGACAGTGATGACGAAATAGGATATTCGCGTAGAAGACGGGACTGCTTTGAGCGCACAAATTGCCAGGTCAAGATGTTCGTAAGCTACAAAGCCAATCATGATCATTGGCTTATTACCAGCCTGGAACTGGCACACAATCACCCGTTAGTAACTCCTTCTAAGGTGAGTCAGATGCATCAACACAAGAAGATGGGTAAGGTCGCGAGGAGCCTAATTCACACAATGAGCAATGCGCGAATTGGACCTACTGAGATTGTTAATGTTCTTGCTGAACAGGCTGGGGGAATTCAAAATTTAAACTTTAACACGACAGACGTTCGTAACGCGGTCCGAACCCATAGACGAGCCGCGTATGACCTCAATGATGCGCAATCGACAATGAGCCTATTGAAACGGATGCAGATGGAGGACCCGCAGTTTACCTTCGACTATAAACTTGACGACGAGCATCGAGTTAGTACAATTTTTTGGGTCGACGGTCGTTCGAGGCTAGCTTATAAGCATTTTGGGGATGTCGTGACTTTCGACACCACATACCGTACCAACAAGTACTCGATGCCGTTCGCTCCTTTCACCGGCGTCAATCATCATTATCACTCCATCCTGTTCGGGTTCGCCTTGTTAAGGGACGAGAGCGAGGGTTCTTTTGTATGGTTGTTTAGGACGTGGCTGGAAGCAATGAACTTCAAAGCACCCAAAGTGATCATCACCGATCAAGATTTGGCAATGAAGAAGGCTATTGCGACCGTCTTCCCAGACACCCGGCACAACTTGTGCACTTGGCACATAAGCAACAAATACCCTGAACGTCTGCATCACGTGTACGCAAAGTATCCAGACTTTAAACAGGATTTTGACAAGTGCATTACCAAGTCATTAACGATTGAGGAATTCGAGGAGAGGTGGGAAAAGCTTGTTCGGGATTACTCATTGCAAGACAACGAGTGGCTCCGGCACTTGTACGAGCGCAAAGAGCAATGGATTGGCGTTTACACGAGGAGGTATTTTTCAGCGGGCATGAAAACGACGGGCAGGAGTGAATCTATGAATGCCACGTTCGATAGTTATGTGGGTACAGCTACCAATTTGAAGACTTTCGTTGCATCCGCACAAAAAGCGGTAGCTTCGTTGTTCGTAAAAGAAAGGGCTGCCGACTTTGCAACAACGTACAAACAAAGGAGAAGGTTGCTTGAGACCCCGCTGGAGCTGAACGGTGCCAAAGTCTATACGAAGGAGATCTTCTTGCTATACCAAGTAGAGCTGCGAAAATCGGGACGATACAGTATAAACAAGGTGGCAGAAATGTCTACGCGTGAGTACAAGGTTTATTCGCTCGTGAATGACCTCGTCCCTGAGAAGCTGCGCAGAATTTATACGGTGAGCCACGACACATTGACGGACTCGGTGACATGTGTTTGCAAGAAGTTTGAGTTCCATGGCATCCTGTGTAGACACATTCTGCGGTTTTTCACCCAGAAGAATATCAGGACAATCCCCGATAAATACGTCTTGCCACGGTGGACGAAAGGTGCAAACAGGTTGCACGGTACCATTTCCTTTCCGGAGCACCCGTATACTGACTTTGAAGAATCAGAGACGTTGCGGTATAATCATCTGGTGACGATGTTCACCCGTTTGTCCGTAAAGGCTGCTGCTACAATGGTCGGTTATAAACATCTCCTCGAGGTAGCTCAGCAGCAAGAGCCCATCGTCGACCAGTTGGAAGCAGCTTCAGTCAGCAATGCGGTTGACACCGAGCCTACGACGGAATCCGAAGATGACGAGCCGGGGGAGGAAGGCGACAATGATATCCGGCCGTTGGATCCAATTATATCGCAAACGAAAGGCCGCAAGAGATCTACGCGGATGAAAAGCTCAATTGAAACAGCAACTCAACCTAAAAAGCTGTGAAGGTGTGCATTGTGCAACAAAATGACCGACCACGACAAGCGGAACCATTACAAGGCACTGGGGATAAGTCCCGGGGGTTTGCAAGATGGGGCAGAAGATGACGCCGAAGATGAGGACGGACAAGCTGCAGTGGACCTTTAATTTTTTGTATAAGTTTGACATTTGTAATAATTTTTTCTAATAATTTTTCAACCGAATACCGGAATTATTTTTTCTAATGTAGCGATTTCTGATGTAGCGATTTCTGATGTAGCGGACGGATATGCATAGTCCTAATTTTTTGGTTATCATTTATGTCCGCTATACAATGTAGCGGACGTCATCGCAGAAAAACTTTTGGTCTTCATTTATGTCCGCTATACAATGTAGCGGACGTCATCGCAGAAAAACTTTTGGTCTTCATTTATGTCCGCTATACAATGTAGCGGACCTCTATCCTATTTTACATATTAATCAAAACGGGCAACAGCTTTTATCAGTCCGCTATATTCTCTATCTCTCTCTCGAACATCTAACCCAAGCTGCTACCCCATCTACGGCGACCCACATCTCCAGTGACACCACCGTCCTCCCCTCATCGTCGACCTCGATGGCTTCTGGATCGGAGACCACCTACGATTTTATTGGCAACTTGCACCTAGCAGGCAAACACTTTTTCAAAGTCATGATGCCGGGATTTGAGAATGAACTTGTAGCCCATCCCTCTTTCTCTGTATTTTCGTGTGTTAAAAGTTTGATCTTTTGGTTAAAAACTAACCTATTTTTTGTATTGTGTTTGTTAGGACATACCGGAAGCCTTTACCAATCAATTTACAACAATTCATGACAGTTCAAGATTATATAGCCGCAAAGGGGCCTGGCAGGTTGAAATTAAGCTGAAGCCCGGCCGACCCCAAAAAAAGCAATTCGCAGAGGGTTGGAACGTCTTCGTGCGCCAGCATGGCCTCGAACTCGGGGACTTTGTAGTGTTTGAACACCTTGGGTGGTGGGATTTTTAAGTTGTAATATTTGATCGGAGCGCTTGTGAAAAAATTTATTTCCCCCAATGTGAACCCTAATTTATTAATAATAACCTAATTTATTGTATACATGTTCATTATGCTTCCAAATTTTTTCTCGCTTAATTGTGCCGTTTGAGATACATTGTCTTCGGACGCCAATTTATTAAAACTGCATAACGCTACATTGTGTCTAGCGGACGGGCCAGCAGAATGCTTTTTTCCCCACCCCCACCGTCCGCGATATTGTCTAGCGGACGGGACAGCAGAATGCCTTTTTTCCCCACCCCCACCGTCCGCGATATTGTCTAGCGGACGGGCGAGCAGAATGCCTTTTTTCCCCACCCCCACCGTCCGCGATATTGTCGCGATATTGTCTAGCGGACGGGCCAGCAAAAAGCCTTATAAAACTTAGAAAATTCACTTCCAAAATTCACTTCCCCCACACTTTGAAAATTCACTTCCCCCACTGTCCGCGACATTGTCTAACGGACAGATTTTGCTTTTCAATCAACCAAACTCAAATCATCTTCAACGGAAATCAGACAAAACAATCAATCAATAATCTTCAACACAAATCAATGAGAGCTTTCTAAATATTCATAGTTTATTAAAAAAATAAAGTGTAATGGTACAATGTCAACGGGGGGAATCATGTTGGGAGGGATTCTCGGCATTTGCCGGATTTACAATACACGTAACCGCTCTAGGCCGGCCTTTCATAATTTGCCAAGCCATTCTATATCTAAAGGTGTCTACTTCTGCTTGGCTCCACACCGCCGCCTTGAGGCTCTCGGACCGGCAAATGTAATCCATGTACATGCAAAGGAAAACGCCGCAGTCCGAAGTGTTACGTTGCTTGGGCCTCCTCTTCTTCAGTCGCCAATCGAGCTTTGGCCGCGCCGGTACAGGGTTACCACGAACACCATTGACCATTGCACAAAATATATTCTGCAAGAAACATAAAACGGCGTAAGACACGAGTTATAACATTTATGCCAAGTTACAATAACTGTTAAACAACAATCGTAATATTACCATTGAATCCAACTGGGCTTTGTACATCTGCAGCACAGGCATAAAGGCGGTATCGTCGTGGAGACTGTCGATCACCGATACGACCCACTCGTGCAGACTAGCAAGATACGCTCGTAGGTTAGCGGACGGTCTCCACTGGCCCAACTTTTTCTTCCGCCTTTGCTCGACCCACTCATGCCATTCAGACACTAGGAGGCTATGAAAAAAGGCATCAACCAAAAAAATAGCCGGGTACTCGTTCAGCCGCTCCCGACCCCTTTCCTTCAGAATCTCCACGTATGTGGAGATGACACCGTTGTCTAACCAACTCCCCGGAGCCAGGGAGGCCATTTCTCCCCACTCGCAAGTGTAATCCATGCCCTCCGGATGATTCACACTATACAACGCTTTGTCCCGGGGGAAGCCGCTAAAATAACGCTCTGTGATTATTTGGCATTTATGCGGCTTTAGGGGCTTCACTGGATGCCCTTTGCGATATTGCCCTCGGGGGTCAACGGGGGGATATTGCACTCCTTCCGGGGGGTCGACCGGGGGATATTGCCCTCCTTCGGCAGTAGATGGTCCTGCCCATGGGACAATAGGCAGTGTCTCCGACAGACTGATGTGTCCGAAACCCCAGTCTTGCGTGACTTGACTCTGAGAGAAGGGTTGGGGTTCCGAGTCCAATAGCAAAGAGAAGGAGGGCACACTGTAGTCTTCCCACGGCGCTTGAGCCTGGCCCATGGTGCTTGGCTGTCCCCAATCACCACCCATTCCCGGCACAGATGGACCACCATATCCCTGGCTCACTCCCGAAGTCTGTCCCGAGGGATCGGTGTATCCCTCGCTCACATATGGGGGCTGCCACCCCGGATAACCCATTCCCGCGCTGACGCAGGAAGGCTGGCCCGATGCTTGGTGTAAAAAATTCCCGCAGCCATACGCCAACGCATCAGCCTGTTGGCGAAGCTCCTCGCCCATTGCATCCACCAAATCCTTCCGCTCGCGCAACTTCTGGAAGAAGGCGAATGAGGCATTAACCTACATCCAGAGAGATAATAAATAAGAAACCTCATACACAGTTAGAATCATCAAGTTCAATTAAAGCACTTATTGGCCAACTTACCAGATTGTATGCCATGTGATCATCGATCTGACCCCTAGGGTGGTACTTCTCCCCGCGTTCAAACCTTACTGGAGCTACTCTCCTCCGGGTGATGCGGTAGTACCACCCATTGTACTGTTCAATACTGATCACGGGGTCAGGCTCCGACACAATGGCCGCCAGCGTGTCCTGCCAGGATTCCCAAACCTCAAGTTCTCGTGCGCACAAGTCGTGCGCATTTGCCTTGCCAAACCGAGGGACACCCGGTGGGTTCCTGTTAAGCCTCATATCCGGCGCGCCTGCTGGCAACCCCTGCAGGCACTCAAAATGGCGCATGGCGCGATCTGGCAGCTGCCACTCTGCGACCTCGAAGTGGATCAGGGGTGTGCGTTGTAACCCAGAGAGCGTGAAGACGAATGACTCTCCCACCCGTCGCGCCAAATGTTTGTACGGTGCCCATCGCATCTGGCCAGGAGATAACGAGTCGAGCTCCCCCCGATAGTACGTAATGTTGTGATGGGGATCGTCTCTCCTCTGGTAGTGGCTGTCCTTCCGACTGTACTCCCAGGCGCACAACCGAGGCCACACATTATCGGTTCCGTCCCTACGCGTGGGTGCGCCGGTAGCAAGGTGTTCATAAGACCACACCTGAGAGCAAAGACAAATTAAATAAAGTATCGTCAAATTTTATTGTCAATTCAACCCAAAAAAAAAGAAACGAGCGAGTAATCAAGAATTGTATGATATACCTGCAATAGCGAGAGACATGCACATATCGCTTTGGAGTCGGGCCTCGTTGCCTTGTGCAATGCTCGGTAGAGGTACGCAAGAGTTGCGGCTCCCCAGGCATAATCCCCAACCTCCAGCAGGTTACCCAACAACGGTAAATATTTGACGCTGACGGTATTCTTCGACGTTGTTGGGAACAGAATTGCCCCCATCACCCACAAGAGGAAAGCTTGTGTGTACAGCACAAGCATCTGATCCGTGTAGTTATCCGGCAGAACCTTGTAGGTATCTACCAACCATTTCAACTTGATACCCCCAGTGCTAAATTGATCCTGGGGTATCGAAGTAAAGAAGTCCCTAGCGGTCCTCTTATTCGTTGCTTCCGACGGAGGAGCTATTACCGGCCGCCCCGTCACCGGTAACCCTAAGATGAACCCTACATCTTCTAGGGTAATTGTCAGCTCTCCGAGAGGGAAGTGAAACGTATTCGTTTCACTTCTCCACCTTTCAACAAGGGCACCTATTAAGTGCCGGTCAAGTTGTTGAAAGATCTGCCCACGCGTGAAAATCCCAAACCCAATCCCACGCAGTAATCTTTTCTGGGTTCTGTTCAATTTCCATTCTTTAAAATTATCGGATACTTCTACCGTGTTGAGAAGTGCTCTTTCCTACGAATTAATAAATACAATTAAAGCAAATTAAACGATATACAACGTTCCCAATAATAACAAAGTTGATAAAATAACTATCTTACTCCACCATCCCATATGAGCGTACTGATATGGTTTGCTTGGTCGTATAATACGGACGGATCTTCTGGTCCAGGGTTGAAATCCATTTTTCGCAACTGAAATTATGCAAAACGGCAAGGTTGGAAGCGTAAACATTCTCAAACATACAACGCTAGCACAGTCAACGCTAGCATGTGATCAGATAATACTCACATAAGTTCACATGCTGTGTATATGCAATGTACATAGATACAAACAGACACGGGAATGGGATTTTACAAGTGAAATCACATGAACAAATAATACGCAATACACATATATAATCTATATATATGTATAGATACATTGACAAACGCTAGCACAATGCAGCGTTTCGCACACATTCAAAATCATGCATAAGCCGCGATAACAACTCTAGATTATGAACAAATAAAGGATTGGTTTGTGAAGTTACGTGATTGATTCGTCGAATAAAGGATTTCTTGAGAAGAAATTGCGCCGATCTACTTGCCAACACCGCTAGAAGAATTGTGAGAAGAAGGAATGAATAGCAGTTTAGAAGGAATGAATAAGGGTTTCGGAGTAAAGAAGGGAAAAACGGTCCGCTACACTGTCTAGCGGACGGTAAGATAATGACAAAGTAACAGTCGTGTTGACTGTGTCAGTCGTCCGCTACACTGTCTAGCGGACGACACCGTGGCTGTCAACGTGGGCTTCGATTATGTGCTCCGCTAGACAGTGTAGCGGAGGGGGTGCAGGGGCAAAACGGTAAAAAGTGTCGTCCGCTACACAGTGTAGCGGACTGCTGACAGCGCCGCAAAAATACGCGATCTGGGCCGTCCATCCCTTCGGGATGGACGGTCAGATCGCGCTAGGATCTCCCATTTTGCTAGCGCTATCAACGGATCAGTTCCATATATATATATATATATATATATA